>JAXLNO010000476.1:0-37286 GCA_038087875.1 Malacoraja senta | reverse complement strand
GATGGACACAAAGCTGGAGTAACACAGCGGGACCGGCAGCATCTCTGGAGAGAAGCAATGGGTGATGTTTCGTGTCGAGACTCTTCTTCAGTCTGAGAAGAAGGGTCTTGACCCGAAACGTCACCGATTGCTTCTCTCCAGAGATGCTGCCGGTCTCGTTGAGTTACTCTTGCATTTTGTGTCTATCTTCAATTATCTTGGCCCCACTCTGGGAGTAGAAGTGGGGGGCGGATCCGGTCCGCAACGGCCGTGAGGCCCAGGCCGAGTTCGGCGATCGTGTACCTGCTTCTGCTGCTGTTGGAGGTGAGACGTTGCTTCGCGCCAGGATCTTGGGCCTGTCCCACTTTGGCCGTCAGTTCTGCGACAGGCCGATGTCGCGACCGGCCCCGCACAACTCCATACCCCTCCGCGCTTCTAAGTGGGACCGGCCCCGCGCGGCCATACGGTGCCCGTACGCCTCAAGCGACCACGAGGTCGCGTAATTTGCGAGCCAAGGACGCGTAAGTGGGACAGGCCCTTCGGTCGTTTGTCTATCGTCCGACAATTTGCGGTGAGTGAATGGATCCTGACACGCGGCCAGTCACACAGTGAGCAGCGCATGTCTCAAATGAACCGGATTCAGAGGGAATAGACTAGCGGAAGCCTGCGAGCCCTCTAGTAGACCGGTAGTGGAATAACAGGGCTGGTGAACACAACCAGTTCCTTCCCTCCACAAGCCGTGGTTCGATTGTCCAAGCCTGTTTTGGAGCTCGCAAATGTAGGCAAAGTTATATGCCGCGATTCGTAAGTGAATCGTAGAACCATTTAATCATAGAGTGCTACAGCGAGGAAACAGACCCTTCGGCCCAACATGCAGTTGTAAAGGGCTCTGGTGAGACCACATCTGGAGTATTGTGTACAGTTTTGGTCTTCTAATGTGTGGAAGGACATCCTTGTGATTTAGATTCATGAGATTGATCCCTGGGATGGCGGGACTGTCATATGAGGAAAGATTAAAAAGACTAGGCTTGTATTCACTAGAGTTTAGAAGGATGAGGGGGATCTTATAGAAAAACATGTAAAATTGTAAAATGACTGGACAAGCTAGATGCAGGAAAAATGTTTCCAATGTTGGGCGAGTCCAGAACCAGGGGCCACTATCTTAGAATAAAGGGGAGCCATTTAAGACTGAGGTGAGAAAAAACAGAGATTTGTGAATTTGTGGAATTCCCTGCCATAGAGGTCAGTGGAGGCCAAATCACTGGATGGATTTAAGAGAGAGTTAGATAGAGATCTAGGGGCTAGTGGAATGAAGGCATATGGGGAGAAAGCAGGCACGGGTTATTGATTGGGGACGATCAGCCATGATCACAATGAATGGCGGTGCTGGCTCGAAGGGCCGAATGGCCTCCTCCTGCACCTATTTTCTATGCCCACACCTGCCAACATATTCCACCTGCCTCTGTTTGGTCCATATCCTTCAAACCTGTTCTATCCATGTACCTGTCCATATATTTCGTGAATGTTGGGATACATCCAACCTCAACTACCTCCTCTGGCAGGTTGTTCCATGCACCCACCAACCTGTGTGTGAAACAGTTCGCCCTCAGAAACCTATTAAACTTATGTCCTCTGGTCCTCGATTCGCCTACTCTGGGTGTAAGATTCTCTGGGCGTCTACCCGATCTATTCCTCTGGTGATTTTGTACACCTCTATAAGATCACTCCTCATCCTCCTGCGCTCCAAGGAATAGAGTCCCAGCCTGCCCCAACCTCTCCCTGTAGCCGAGACTCTCTAGTCCTGGCAACATCCAACAATTGTTGGAAGTGGAAGCAGATTTTGGAATTACATTGTAAATACTCACGTTTTCTCTTTTTGGGAGTTCGTTACAAATCAGTCAGCAGTTATTCGACAATCGGCGAGAGACCAAGATTCCCCGCTGTATTTATGTCTCATTTGAATGATCGGACTTTGTAAGATGTGTCGGATGCGTTCGTTCCCTGTGTGATGGGTACCTCCGTAATCTGTCCCCGTGAGCACACCCTGTGATGCTGTCATTGTGTTATTGCATTGTCTTTTATTAGTTTAGTTTAGTTTACAGATACAGCTTGGACACATGCCCACAGATTACACGGGGATGATCAATGTTCATCCGGTTACGCCAGCTACATGTTAACCACGTTCGCATTCACTCACTCACTGCACAGTCGGACTAATTTCACAGAGCCCAATTAATCTGCAAACTCGCATATTTTTGTGGTGGGAGGAAACCACAACACCCGGAAGGAACCCGCGCGGTCACAGAGCTAATGTACAAACTCCCCACACATGAGGTCAGGATAAATGGCCGGTCTAGTGCGCTGTGAGGCAGCATCTATATCAGCGGTGTCACTGTGCCGCCCTTGTATACGTTGTGTCTGTATCACGTCAGTACACTCAACATGTGCCTAAGTGGACAAGGTATCAGATTCGGTAACTGCCCCACCTACTCGAAGTACTTTCTGCACTGCATACAGTATTTATATCTCAGACCTTCTGTATAGTGTGTGTGGGTGAAAATACCGTTGGTCGAAACGGAGAAAAATATGCGAATGATTCATTGAAATGAGGACAATTTTCCACACAAGATGTGGTGTAGAATGGAACACGATGCCGAAGACGGTGGGAGAGGCAGCAACTTCATCACGTTTGAACAGCGGGGTGGCACGGTGACGCAGCGGTAGAGTTGCTGCCTCACAACGGCAGAGACCCGGGTTCGACCTTGACTATGGGTGCTGTCGGTATGGAGCTCATACCTTCTCACAGGCGCTGCCCGGGGTCATCCCCGGTTTCTGCGGTTTCCCCCCACACTCCAAAGACGTACAGGTTGTGCTTAGTGTGTAGGTTAGTGCTAGTGTTCGCTGGTCGGCGCGGACTCGATGGGGCAAAGAGCCAGTTTGCATGCGGTATCTCCTAAAAACATTAAGATGCGTACTTGGAGTGTACATCCACAGGGCTACGGACAGAGTGATGGAAGGTAAATCTTCGGCATCACTGACTAGCAGGTTCTGTAACGATGTCATAAACCACCAGGTAAAGTTACCGGACACCAAACTGATTCAGTATGAATTACAATGGGCGGGAATGAGCAGCCTTGAAGGAAGTTCTGCTCAATACAATCCACAAACGGGGACGTCAACATCTCAGCGTTTGTGCGGATTCGGACTCTGAGCCGTTTTTTTCAGTTTCCTGCTTGTTTGCCGTGTACAAAATAATTGGGATGGGGTTAATGTGAATACGTTTTAGAGCCCAAATTGTACTATGTCGACCATGGATGCAATGTTTGAGGCAGCGACTGTTGTAGTTCCCTCGATGGTGGGGAAGTCAGTTCCCGTGATGGACTGGGCAGTGGTAATCACATGTTGCAGTCTCCTTCGCTCCTGGCATTCAGGTTGCCGACCCAGGTCGTGGTGCAACCAGACAACATGCTCTCTACTGTACACCTGTGGAAGTTCAAGAGAATACTCGATGTCATACCGAATATCCGCAATCTTTTCAGTAGAGGTGTTACAATTGCATCAATGTTCTGGGTCTTGGAAAGATCTTCAAATACTTCCACGCACAGGAATTTGCAGCTGTTGCCTCTCTCCACCATCGTCCAGTCGATCTAGACAGGTTTGTGGGACCTCATACTTCCTGCTCCGAAGTCCAGAATCAGATCCTTGGTCTTCCTGGTTTTGAGAGTATGGTTGTTGTGCTGGAACCGTGGACATACTAGTTGGTGGTGTCGCCCAGAATGTCGACGCCCATTGTGAGGCAGGGTATATGCTGATTTTAGTTTCCAGTGTATTCCTGAAGTACGATTGATTGAAGTCACCGTAGATGATGGACAGGGCATCAGGGTCTGGTGCTTCCAGACGGAGTATGAATTGTCCAGAGCCACATTGGCGTTGACTTTAGGTGCTATGTAGACCACCGACACGATGGTGGAAGTGAATTACCCGGTCGGTTACTTAGTGCATTATTAATCCAGGTGGTTTCCCGAACTATACAAATGATATTTGAGACCAAACTTGGCGTACAATGAGCAGTTCTGGTCTTCCAGCGATTGGAAGGTAGATATAAAATTCAAAATGGCGCAGGTAAGAATCATAAAACTGTTACCGGGGTGGAAGAGTTTGAGATTTAAGGAGAGCATGGACAAGCAGGAACGTTTTCACCGGACAGTAGGCGATTGATGGGTGATATTACAGATGTATATTTCATCATCAGGGGCAAGGAACCGGTAGACGGTTCCTGTCGTTTTTCCAAGCCTGGGGAGTCTAAAGCTGGAAGATGCCAGAGTGGATAGATTCAGAAGATACTGAGAGGCAACTTTTTTTCAAAGGCATTTGTGGTGAGGTGGAAATGGCTGCAAGAGGAAGCTGAAGAGATGGCTTAGATTACAATGTGTAAGAGACATTTCAACGAGTATATGGATAGAAGTGGTTGGAAGGCTATGGAGCAATCGTGGGCAAGTTGGGCTAGATTGGTTGGACATTTTGCGTGACGTGGACTGCTGGTTCCGAAATATCTTGGTTGGTGATTTGACTCTACCTCTATAAATAGCATCGTTATTGTGTGACTGTCAGATTCTCTGAGATTATGTAGATAGTTATCCTCATTGTGCTTCAAGGACTGTCCACGTGTGGGGATGATTTGGAACCCACGTACGGTCGGTGAGAAGAACATTATATTTAAAGAAAATACTTAATTTATTATTGACCGAAGCGAACTGTTCGAAGTTCTGTTTTAGACTCCTGAACTATGATACACTGATCTATTCCTGGAGAATAATTCCTGGCTGTTGTGCAATATCGAGCTTTTGAATGATGGGGACATCCAGTGGACGGCATGTGAACTGCAAGTTAGAGCGGCCTCACAAACGTCTTGTGATCTGTACTATAACGTCCCGTCATCTGCACTTATTGCCTTAGCTAGTGATCGACACCGTGCCGAAATCTTCATTACCATCTTAACGACCCGCGGATCCAAATTCAGAGATATATGACGTGAACTCCTCGATCTCCCCGTTCTACAGTACTCCGCAGGGTCGAACTGATCATTGAGAAAGACCTGACATGACCAACCAAAATAAATCAAATCACAAATATACAAATTAAATGCCATACGCTATTCCACTGTCAACTTTCCCAGCTGATCAAAATCCCAACGTCATTCTTCATATCCGTCTTGGCAATCTACAACCACACTTGCCTTCGTATTTATTTGTAAATTTACTAATCATACCTTGCACCATCTCAATCAATACGTTGATATCAATGAAAGATAGAAACATAGAAAAATACAAAATAGGTGCAGGAGTAGAGCATTCGGCCCTTCGACCCTGCACCGCCATTCAATATTATCATGGCTGATCATCCAAAATCAGTACCCCGTTCCTGCTTTCTTCCCAAATCCCTTGATTCCGTTAGCCTTAGAAGCTAAATCTAACTCTCGCTTGAATACATCCAGTGCATTGACCTCCACTGCCTTCTGTGGCAGAGAACTACACAGATTCACAACTCTCTGGATGAAAACATGTTTCTTCATCTCAGTCCTAAATGGCCTACCCCTGATTCTTAAACTGTTGCCCCTAGATCTGGACTACCCTTATATTTGGAACATTTTTCTTGCTTCTGGACTGTCCAATTTATAAAGAGTTTTATACGTTTCTGTAAGATCCCCTTTTACCGTTCTAAATTCCAGTGAACACAAGCCCAGTCTATCCAGCATATGACAGTCCCGCCTTCACGGGAATTACCCTGGTGAACCTACGCTGCACTACCTCAATAACAAGAATACCCTTCCTCAAATTAGGAGACCAAAGCTGCACACAATATGCCAGGTGCGGTCTCGCCATGGTGCTGTACAACTGCAGTAGGAATTCCTTGCTCCTACACAATTCAGATAATAATCTTCCTTCTTGTTCTTGCTACCAAAGTGGATAACCTCACGTTCTTCCACATTATACTGCATCTGCCACGCATCTCCCCACTCACCTAACCTACCCAAGTCATGCTGCAGCCTCATAGTATTCTCTGCGCAGCTCACACTGCCACCCAGCTTTGTGTCATCTGCAAACATGGAGATGTTACTTTTAATTCCTTCGTCTAAATCGTTAATATATATTATAAGCAACTGGGGTCGCAGCGCGGAGCATTGCGGCACCTCATTAGTCACTGACTGGCATTTGGGAAACAGCACTTCAACTCCCCCTCCCATTACGAATCCGAACTTTCTGTCCTGGGCCTCCTCCATGGCCAGAGTGAGGACCACCGCAAATTGGAGGAGCAACACCTCATATTACGTTTGGGTTGTTTACACCGCTGCGGTACGAACATTGACCTCCAATTTCAGGTAGTTCTTGCTTTCTCACTCCTTCCTCTCCCCTTCCCAGCTCTCCAACAGCCTACTGTCTCCGCCTCTTCCTTTCTTACTCCCGCCCCACCCCTCGCACCCCCACATCAGTCTGAAGAACGATCTCGACCCGAAACGTCGCCTATTCCTTCGCTCCATAGATGCTGCCTCACCCGCTGTGTTTCTCCAGCATTTTATCTACCTTGGAAATAGGGGAGTGCGCCTGCAAATGGGAAATCAGGAGAAGGCAAAACTACGTAGAATTAGGGGAGGGTCCTGCGTCATTTTGAGAATGTTTCTACTTGTGTCTGTGAGTATTCAAGTCTCACTCTGTGTTTTCCTGTTTCTGTCTACTGGTGTTCCCAGCTTAATGTGTGCTCCTGACTCCAATTCCCCTACTGCCCTTATCCAGTTCTACGGAGAATGAAATTATGCATTGTGGCTTGAGAAAATGTTGTTCATTCTCATAACGGACAATTCGTGGTTTGGTGTAAATAACCAACAATATTCAGCATGATATTCAATGTAATCAACTATATTGTGAATTCAGTATCATCCTCTTTGCTCCATCTGCTGGACTGATTGTATCTATGTATGGCATATACTGAATGGACACTGTACCTTGGAACATGTGACGATATTAAACCTCACCTAACCTCACCTAACCTAATGATCTGACATTAATAACAACTATGATCAGAGAGAGATGTTCGTACAATGATGGCGACTAAGATTGTCAATGTAACACAAACAGTATAAGTAAGTAAGTAAGTAAGTAAGTAAGTAAGTTAATTGGCCAAGTATTCACATACAAGGAATTTGCCTTGGTGCTCCGCCAACAAGTAACAACATGACATACAGTGACAGTCACGAATGACTCAGAAAACACTAAACATTAATAATAATAAAACATTAATGATAAAACACCATTGATCAAGCATGTGAACCAACAAAATACCAGATCAAAGGGAGGCTACAGTTTTTTGGCTGTTCAGTAGAGCAACTACTCGTAGATAAAAACTGTTTTTATGTCTGGCTGTGGCAGCTTTGAAAATCCGGAGTCACCTTCCAGAGGGAAGTGATTCAAAGAGTTTGTGGCCGGGGTGAGAGGGGTCAGAGATGATCTTGCCCGCTCGCTTCCTGGCCCTTGCAGTGTACAGTTCATCAATGGAGGGAAGGTTGCTGCCAATAACATTCTCTGCTGATCGGACGATTCGCTGCAGCCTCCAGGTGTTGTGCTTGGTGGCTGAGCAAAACCAGACCACGATGGAGAAGGTGAGAACAGACTCTACGATGGCCGTGTAGAATTGGACCATCATTGCCTGTGGCAGATTGTGCTTCCTGAGCTGACGCAGGAAGTACATCCTCTGTTGTGCCTTTTTGGCCGTGGAGTCGATGGTGCCCCCTCCCCTCCACTTAAGGTCCTTGGAGATAATGGTTCCCAGGAACTTAAACAGTGTTGCTATAAACGAGAAGGTGTTGAATGGGGTCGACCATATACGAACTGTTCGACAAATGCCAAGTCAAGGTGAGGAGCGATCACAGTCAAACAACTGATACGGTATCGCGGACTATATTAATTATGGGCCTCTGCAATGCTGGAGTAGAACATAATATACTCAGAAGACTCTGATGACATCCGTCCAGGGAGGAATAATATGTAATGTCAGAAGCGCATGATCTTATCAAAGTTTGTACCATGTTCCCAGCAACCTCTTTGCGTCAAGTCATCTCTTCAGGTTCCTAGAAAATCCAGTCCCTCTCACCTTAAACATATGAGATCTGATTTTTGATTCACCATCATGGGTTAAAGACTGCATTCATCCTACCTTTTCCTCTCATGCTTGTAAACACCTTGATATTCCCACCACGCAGCTTCCTTCGCTCCAAGGAATAAAGGCATCACCTATCCCTACAGCTGGGACACACAAGGAAACAGTAGTACAATCCTGCTATAGCTACTGACGGTGATACCACATGTGGAGAAACCGACAGACCCTGGACCAAGAGTCATCGTCATACAACAAAGAAACAGGCCCAGCAACTCTCTGTGTGAATGCTATCCAATTACAGATTCACATTTACTAGCACTTGGTCCACAGAGTATTAAGCCTTGGCCCTATCTCTTTTAAAGAAGGTGATATTTTTGAAGCGGTGTAGAATCAGAAGTCTAGATTTATTACTCGAATCAAGTCACTGTGAAACGGCGGGCGATTGACCAGATCCGCTACATTGTGCAGTTGGTAAGCAGAACATCGATGCAACATCCAAGAAGGCACATCAATGCCTCTACTTCATGAGGAGACTGTGTAAGTTTGGCATGCCTCCAGTCACTCTTACATGCTTCTCGGGATGTACCGTAGAAAGCATATTGTCCAGTTCCAACAGAGATTGATTGGGAACAAGTCTGCCAAGACCTCGAGAAATTGCAGAGTTATTAACGCAGCCCAATCCATCACACACACACCAGACGTCCCACCATTGACTCCATCTACACTTTACGCTGCCTCAAAAAAAAACACCGAACGTAATCAGACCTGTCCAGACCGGTCAGTTCTTCTTTCCCAACTGAAGTCCCGCACAACGTACAGAAGTTTGAAAGTGAGCACCACCGGATTAAGGAATAACTCATTTCCCTCCGTTAACAGGCTTCTAAACTGTCCCTCCTTGGGCTAGTGTACTCTTCAATTCGCTTCTCTCCCATTGCGGATATAAGACATTGTCTCAGTAGCTGATGCACTTCAATCCTGCGAACTATATTGTGCACTCTGTAACTTCCACATTGGTCTATCTATTGTTATAGAGTCATCGAGTCCTACGGCATGGTAACGGGACTTTCAACCCATCTTGCCCAGGCGGACCAATGTGCCCCTTCTGCACCAGTCACTCACACCCACCTTTCGGCCACATTACTCTACATCGTTCCTATTCATGAGGCAGTCTAATTGTCTTTGAAAGTTTGTCATATTTTCCGGCGCAACCATTTACTTTCGGTGCAGAGATGGAGTCAATATTTATCTGCGGTGGGAGAGGCTGTCAAAGGAACAACAATTGAGGAGATCCTCCACTGCAGGTTGGAAGATGATAGATTCCAAACTCCTGGACCGAGGGATCACCTCCCCGCTCTATCACCAGATGCTCAATTTTAGCTCCCACAGCCCACAATTAATAAGGATAAGTGACACCTCTTCAACAATAACTTCGAAGAATGGAGCACCGCAAGGATCCGTTCCAAGTTCGCTACTATGTCACCTTTACACTCGCGAACGTATGGCCATATTCGGCTCTAATTTTACCTATGAGTTTGCAGAAGACATCATCGTGAATGGTCGAATGATGGGCAATGGCGGGACCGAGTACAAGAAGGAGATAGTGAGCTTATTGACATGTTGTCATGACAATGGCCCCTCTTTCAAGACGAAGGAGATAGTTTTTTACTTCTGGAAGCAGTGTAGAGTATTGGCCCCAATCTGCATCAATGGCACGCGATGGTTAAGAGCTCAAGTTCCATGTGTCACATCATCCAACGATATGTCTTGTAGTAATCACAATGATGCGTAACCAACGAAGGTACACCATCATCTCTACTTCATCAAGAGACGTAAACAATTGACATTTCCACAGTGATTCTTATAAAACTTCTAGAGATGGTGCATAGAAATCATATTGTCGGGTTGGATTACATTGTGGTTTGGGTACAGATCTGACAAGACCGGGATAATTTGGAGAGAGTTGTAAATGTAGCCCAATCCATCATGCAGACCTAACGTCACACCATTGTCTCCATCTACACTTCACGCATCTTCGGGGGGGGAAATACCCAACATCATCAAAGATGTCTAAGTCGGGTCTGTTCTTCTTGCCTGTTCTCTTATCTGCCAGAAGGTACAGAAGGTTGAAAGCGCACATCACAGCGGAATGGCTTATTTTCCATCGTTATCGGGCTTCTGCCCGATCCCTCCATATGCGAGAATACTGTTCGATTCGTATTGCCCCAGTGTACACATTGGACTTTGTTTAAAAAAATGATTGTCCACGAGAAGCTACAAATCTGAGAACCTCATTCTGTACTCTGTATATCTACCTATTGTCATGGAGTCACACAGTAAGGGAACAGATCCTTCAACCCAGCTCGCCCATGCCGACTAATGTGCCCCATCTACGCTACCCCACTTACAGAGTTTGGCAAAAATCACTCTAAACCTTCCTATCCATGCACCTGTCCAATGTGTTTTAAATATTGTCATAGCTTCTGCCTTAGCGACGTCCTTTGGCAGCTCATTCTATTTACCCACCACCGTCTGTGCAAATCTATATTACCACCACCCCTGTGTGAATACATAGACCCAGCACCCTCTGTCCTCGCCTCTGTATCTATTTATGGTACATCTGACCAGTCTGCATAGCATGAAAAACAAAGGGTTTAATGTTCTTCGGTACATGTGACAATAATGAACATAACCCAAAAGCTAAAACTCCATGCGTCTCACATCGTAATTGTGTACAACACCACAAATACAGCGGGATGCCTCATGGTTTATCGACGGACTACATCATCCTTCGCTCCACCTGCGCACCTCGGCACAGTTTACTAACATGTGTTGTACATGTAGGAGGGGATTTTGTGCTTTACCCGTACCGTATATCTAACTTTACTCAGATCGGCACAGACAAAAATTATAACAGCTCATAGATCAGTGGTGAGGCAACCGAACATGTCGATTTAATACAGGCCTCAGCGATGTACATCGCGAAACAGTGTGAGGAAGCTCAAGCTGCTTCAAAATCCCACGGTAACTGTAGGATTTTTCTACCCTCATGATACAATGGTTACTTGTGGAGTTGAAATACAACATCATTAATCAATGCCTCTGTAACCTTTCATCTTTGCGTTTCCCCAAAGTTAACTTTAATCTTGGGTTTCTTGTTGTTTAGAAATCTCCTTCCCATGTATCTAACGTAGATATCATAAATGTCCGGATTCTTCTCGACAAATGGAGTCCCCTCGTAAAGGAGATCGTTTGTTATCCTTTTGGAGACTTGCCTGCTAAACACAGTGACCAAAAGCAGATGTTAAAGCACGATTGCGACAGATATGAACCTACTGTAGACAGAACTACAAAAGTCTATCATCCCCCTACTGATAAGGAACCCTGCTTCTCAGCAGAATATTTCAGATTTAGCTATTTTAACTACATTCTATCTTGGCAACGCTCCCATCATGCTCCCCAGTATGTGAGCTACAGTGTTAAACAAATTATAACTTATTCATCTTCCTTATAATTCTCACAATTTCCGACAACAGTACACATTTTTGTTTTGTTTTGCAGAGCTTGAAATCTCCGATTGCACATATCGAGTACCAGGAAGAACGGAATTATGCGATGCAGCTTGAGCAAATGTTATTCATTCTTACAAATATAAGGACGATTTAAAGTTTGATTGAAACAAAGAATCATATTCAGGATTATAATCTATACATCATGAACTATTTTCTGCCTCTGTATTATCCCTGTTGATCTATGAATTGCTCTAATGAATTTGCTTGAACTGATTGTATCCATGAATGGTATGTTGGATCTGAGTGGATAGGAGGCAGCACATCCTTTCACTGTTTCTCGATACTTGTGACTAATATTCCAAGCCTAACCTAACCAAACACAATGATCAGAGGTAAGAACCAAATATGTACCAACTACCAAATATCAAGTGGGCGATATGCAGAGTACTGCCCTGCCGACTACAAATTCAGAAGGTTCAGAAGGTATGATCAGAGCCGGAATGATCGTACTGTGATGGCGATTCAGATTCATAGACGACATTGATATTCAAGAGACCTGATGAATGGTTGTTAAGTACAAACAAACTGTTGGACAAATGCGAAGAGAAAGTGAAGACTGGGGCAGGAGGAGTAACACAGTAAAAACGCTGCTGCTGTATTGTAGTCCGCAGTAATTGTCGGTCATCTACACATACAAGAGGAAAACGGGAAATACTCAGATGACTCTGAAGACATCCTGGAGTGAGGATGGACATCTAATGTTATAAATGGATGTCCTGATCAAATCCCCGATTCTTGTGAAGTAAATGCACGATATGGTGTCGTTTCACAAAATACAAGAATGCCGCACTCCGCATTAGAGTGCAAACTGGCGCATCAGGGCACCTGAACATTGCTGCAGAATCAGGTGCTGCCGAACATTTATTGCTCAACACAAATAACGAAAGATGGTCACCTATTTACCTCGTGCTACTGTCGAGATGGCAGCTAGATTTGCAAACGTAGTGACTAGAAATGCCAGCATCGACTCAACATATCTCAACGACCGCATCTGATAGCTCGTTCCGTACATGTATCGCTGTCTGAGTGTAGAGTCTTCCCGTCAGGTTCCTTGTAAATCTTGCTCCTCTCACCATATACCCATGATCTCTGGTATTTGATTCCCCATTCTGTAGAAAAGTCTGTGCATTCTCCCGATCTATTCCCCGTATATACCTTTATAAGCAACATTCAGCTTCCTGTGCTCCAATGAATAAAGTCCTCATCCCTACCAAGAGCTCGGCCCATACAAGGATAGTGTAGAGAAGTCCTGCTCTAACGACTGACGGTGATACTACAAATGGAGAAACGTGTATATACTGGTCCGTGAGTCATTTAGTCACACAGTAGAGACACAGACCAAACACCTATCTACATCTATGCTATCCATTTACTAATTCCCATTTACTAGCACTTGATCAGCAGAACATTATGCCCTGACACTATACATCTTTCAAGGAAGGCGGTCCTTACAATACGATGCAGAGTCTGAAGTTAAGATATATCCCACGGATGAAGGAACTGCCAAAGGAGCAACAATTGATCAGATCATCTACGCCGTGAGGTTTGGAAGAACGACAAGTGAATATATTAAAACTGTAAATGTCGGATTCTACGAGGGCTGCCAGGATAGATATTGAAAGCATTACACAATCGCTAGATGGGTGATGACGTTAGGAAACAAGTTTCAGAGTTGGTGTTTACCATGGAGTGAATTGAGATGAGAAGAAATTTATGCTCGCAAATATATCTGAACTTCCAGTACCATATAGCCCAAACATTAGTGATGATAACTCATTCCGTTCATATAGGGCTGGAGCACGTGTGTTTGTAGACAATGGTGTAATGACGGCTAACGTGACCAGCTGTGGATTAATATGAGTCGTACGTCAGATCCTGTTTAATGTGGAAAATAGGAACAGCCTCGCGCTGTAAATGATGCGTTCAGCAGTGTGTACCTGTATGTGATAGGGGATGGAGTGGCTATTATCTCCAAACGCCGGCACCGAGGTATCTTCTCCGCCTCTACCGCTGAATGCTCGATTTTAGCACCAACAATCCCCAGTCAGTGAGGATAGGTGACACCTCATCCAAAGTAACACCGGAGACTACAATAAATCATTTTCAGTCCGCTACTATATCTCCTTTACATCGAGTACTGGACGAAATTTGTATCAAAAGGTACAATAGACAATAGTCAATAGGTGCAGGAGTAATCCATGCGGCCCTTCGAGCCAGCACCGCCAGTCAATGTGATCATGGCTGATCATCCACAATCAGTGTCCCGTTCCTGCCCTCTTCCCATATCCCCTGATTGCGCTATCTTTCATTGCCTTATTAAGTTCTTACTTGAAAGTATCCAGAGAACCGGCCTCTACCGCCCTCTGAGGCAGAGAATTCCACAGGCTCGCAATACTCTGAGTGAAAAAAATGTTTCCTCATCTCCCATCTAAATTCCTTACCACTTATTCTTAAACTATGGCCCCTGGTTCAGGACTCCCCCAACATCGGGAACACGTTTCCTGCCTCTCGCGTGTCCAAACCCTTAATCGTCTTATATGTTTCAATAAGATGCCCTCTCACGCTTCTAAATTCCAGAGTATGCAAGCCCGTAGACTAGGGTACTGCTCAATTCGATTCTACCGCATTGCGGATATTTAAAATTGTCTAAGTAACTGATGCAGGAAAATACACACCAATGCTGCCAACTATATTTTGCATCTTCCACGTTGCTCTATCTATTTTCATAGAATTATCGAATCCTACAACATGGTAATGGGATTATCTACCCAGCTTGCACATGCCGACCAATTTGCCCATCTACACTAGTCACCCCTTCCCGCATCTCGCCCACATCACTCTAAATCATTCCTATCCATGCAGCAGTCCAGCTGTCTTTGAAAGATGCCCTCATATATGCCGCAACTACCTCATATGTCAACTCATTCTCTGTGTAAATCCGTATACCCACTGCTCGAGTTTTAGCTATTACTGTATATATCTACTTTAGCTCGGTACATGCAACAATAAACTTAAATATAATAATAATAATAATAATAACTTTATATATAAAGCACTTTAAACAACCACAGTTGCCACAAAGTGCTGTACATGAGAAATCATGAACAAAAAGCTATTACAAACAATTACAAACCATTAAAAACCGTAAAACGAAGGACTATAAAAAACACACTAAAAATTAAAAGACATTAAAAGCACTGAAAAACAGGGGCAATGCCTCTGTTTCCTCATGAAGCTGATATTTGAACGCCTCTCCTCTTAATTGTTTACAACATCGCGATCCCAGCGGGATGTCTCATTACATCATCTACTGTTCCAGATCAGACCTTCTGCAAACTTAAATAATATTTTTGCAAAAAATGTGTTGCTTTGTGATTTTACAAAACTCAAATTATCCAACTGCACTTGTCCAGTTCTACGGATAACGGATTGATGCAAAGTGGCTTGAGTAAATGTTGTTCATTCTCACAAATACACGGACAATTCAGGGGTTGATGGAAATAACCAACAATAGTCAGCATGATCTTCTGTCATTAAATATATTCGGCATTCTGTATCTTCCTCCTCGCTCCATCTGCAGGACTTTAACTGGTTGTAGTTTAAGAGAGACTTAGATTTAGCTCTTACGGCTGAGGGAATCAAGGGATATGGTGAAAAGCCAGAACGGGTAACTGATTTTGGATGATCATCTTGAATGGCAGTGCTGGCTCGAGGGGCCGAATGGCCTACTCCTGCACCTATTTTCTATGTTTCTATGTATCTGTATAGGGCATATCTGAACTGAATGGATAGCGTGCAATGCCACGCTTTTCACTGTACCTCGAAATATCTGACAATAATAACCAAGCCTAACCTCAGCTAAACTAATGATCTGACATAAGTACCAACTATGACCAGAGAGGGATACTCGTACCACGATGTCTACTATGATTGTCCATGTAACACAAACAATATTGATATACAAGAGAAGGTGTTGAATGGGGGTGAACAAATGCGAAGACAAGGTGTGAAGTGGGCACAGGAGGATGAACTCAGTAAAACACCTGATACCTTATCGTTGACCGTATTAATTACCGCGCATCTGCAATACAGGAGGAAAACATAGTATAGTCAGAAGACTCAGATAACATCCGTCCAGGCAGAAAAAATATGTGATGTCAGAAGTGAATGATCTTATCAAAGTTCAAACCATGTACCCAGCATTCTCTATTTGTGTCAAGTCTTCCCTTCAGGTTCCTTGTAAATCTTGCTGCTCTCACATTAAACCTATGAGATCTGCCTTTTGATTCTCATTCCTGGGGAAAATGTTCTGCATTCAGCCTAACTATTCCTCTCATGATTTTATACACCTTCATATCATCACCCCTCAATCTCCTTCGCTCCAGGGAATAAATTCCTCACCTCTCCCTGCAGCTCGGTCACACCAGGAAAGAGTATTGCAGTCGTGCTGTGTAAATGCTATCCAATAACTGAATCGCATTTTCCAGCACTTGGTCCATAGAGTATTATTTCTTAGCCCTCTCTCTTTTAAAGAAGCTGATACTTCCCTTTGAAGCGGTGTAGAGTCAGTTGGAGATTTATCCCACGCATCAAGTGGCTGTGAAACGACCAATAATTGACCAGATCCTCTACTCTGTGCAATTGGTGAGAACAACAAGTGAGTAATTGACGCCGATATGTGGGAGTTTGCGAGGCCCTGAAAGGATGGAGCTTCAGAGCATTAAACAACGGGTATATGGATGGTTACGTTAGGATGAGATGATCAGAATATGAATTCACTTTGGAGTGACAGAGATGTGATGTAATTTACTCTCTCGGATATATCTGAATCTCGAGTACACTCTACCCCAGAACAACAGTGGTGCCCATTTATTAAATACAAACAGGGTTGGAGCGAAGCTCCTTGTGGCCAATAGGGAACTGGAGGCCAATGTGACCAGCAATGGAAAAGAACTTGAGACCTGGATAAGATTGATAATTATGATATTAAATGTCTGAACAGGCTTGAGCTTGGCATTGTGTGTGTGGCCGTGTGTAGCTGTGTCCACAGTCGGGGTTGGGGAGGGGGAGGGGGGAGAGGGCTGGTTGTTATCTCCGAACTCCAGGACCTAGGAATGTGCTCTGCCCTCCGCCACTGCTTCCTCGTCTCTACGGCCCACGGACCTCAGTCAGTGACGGTAGATGACAACATCTCCTCCATAATAGCTCTCAACACCGGCGCCCTGCAAGGATGATTTGTCAGTCCCCAACGATACTCTCTTTACACATTTCGTCCACAGGTTTGCTGACGACACCACTGTGATGGGCCGGACCAGGAACAATGAGGAGACAGAGTTCAGGAAAGTGATAGTAGACTTACTGACATTGCTTGAGATAAAAATAACCGACCGCTCAATGTCTTCAAGACGAAAGGGGTAGTAAATAAATTATGGAAGCATAGGGGAAGGCATGACCGAATTACGGACAATAACGATACGGAGTACAAGAAGGAGATAGAGAACTTAGTGACCTGGTGTCAGGACATTAACATCTCCGTCAATGTCAGCAAGGCGAATGAGCTGCCTATTGACTCGGGGAAAGATGGTGGAGTTGATGCCCTAATCTGCATCGATGGAACGGAAATGAAAGTTGTTGAGAGGTCATGTTGCATGGCGTTAATCTTATCAACAATATGTTGGGGATCAATCACTTGCATGCGACACTCAAGAAGTCACACCAACACCTTTACCTCAGGAGGAGACTGGGAAAAATAATAAACCTGAACCTAAAGCTAAAACATAATGCGCCGCGTATCATAGCTATTTACAACAACACAAACCCAGCTGGATGCCTCAGGGCTTGGAGAAGGATTGCATCATCCATCGTTGTGCACCTCTGCACAGTTAATGAATATATTTTGCACAAATTGCTCGCTTTGTGTTTTTACAGAAGTCGAATTCCCCAAATGCACTGGGCATTTCCAAGGAGAACGGGATGATGCAATGCTGGTAGATAATATAGAGTCATGGTGTCAATGAATCATACAGTGTGGAAACTGGCCCTTCTTCCCATTTGCCCGCACCCACAATCATGTCCCATCTACACGAGTCCCCCAGGCCTGCGTTTGGCGCGTGTTACTCTAAACCTGCCCGATTCATGTACCTGTCCAAATATTTCAAACGTAGCGATAGTACGTGCCTCAGCTGTCTGCTCTGGCCGCTGGTCGCATGGACTCACTCCCCTTTTTAAAACATGTTTTATCCATCACGTTCCTATTAAATAATGCTCCCTTACATTAAATCTATATACTCTGGTTTTCGATTCGCCTATTCTGGGCAGGAGTCTCCGCGACCTATAATTCTCATGGTTTTGTACACAGAGGTTCATATTTACAAATACATTCAGGATTTGATGGAAATAATAACAATATTTGTATGACCTTCTGTATCATGAAATATATTATTTTATTCTGTATCTCTACCGGGTGGCGCCCGTAATGGCCTCCTCGCCAAGTCTGTCTCGTACTTTCGCTGTTTTTTAAATTTTAAGTATGTCTTAAAAGTATGTTTCAATGTTTCATGCTATGTTTTATGTAGGGGTGCTGGGGGGCGGGGGTCGGGGGATATTTATTTACCAGTCACTTACCTCGACGGAAATGCGATTTTTCTCCGTGTCGCATCTCCGTCCCAACTGCGGCCTAACAACGTGGAGTGGTGCGGCTTTTGCTGGAGTACGGCCCGGAGCCTCCAGCGGCGGGCGCGGCGTGGACTTACCATCGAGGAGCGTGCGATCCTTTGACGAGGATCGCCATCGAAAGTGCTCCGACCGCGGGGCCTATGGACTTCAACATCGTGAAGCCGCGGTCACCGGTAAAAAGAGGCCGACTCGGGAGCTCCATGCCGCAGAGTTTTCCGATCCGTACCGACGCGAACGCTTGAACATCGGACCGTCGGCAGCGGCGAACTGCGGAGGGTTCAAAGGCCGCGACCACGGGTGAACAAAGGAGGAAGATGACTGAACTTTATTTCTTCCATCACAGTGAGGAATGTTGATTCCATTGTGATGGATGTTTACGTTTAATTTTATTTTATGTGACAGTGCGTATTGTTGCTTTGCACTCAGTATGGCTGTATGGTAACTCAAATATCACTGTACCTCAATTGGTGCATATGACAATAAACGCCAACTTGAACTTGAACTTGAACTTTGCTTCATCCAAAGCACGAGTTTGAATTGATTGTGTCCATGTATGGTAGGTCTGATCTGAGTGGATAGTATGTAAAACCACGCGTTTCACTGTACCTCGGCATGTAATAATAATAAATGTAGCCTAACCAAGGCAAACCTAATGATTGGAGATAAGTAATAACTGTGATCAGAGCGGGTCTATTGGTAATATGATGGGGACAAAGAATGTCCACGTGACGCACTCGGTTTTGCTGCACAAGAGAAGTAAAATTCTTCGTATGATGCAAAACATATTTGGCGAATAAAATCCGATACTGATTCTGATTCTGATTCTGATTCTGATTCTGAAAGGAATCGTTGGTCACCACGAATGAATAGTTCGACAAATGTGAAGTGGGGTTGGGAGGAGGAGAAAAAACACAATGAATGCTAATACTGTATTGGGCACCGCAGTTATTGCTTGGCATCTGAAATACGAGGAAAACATGTTAAACCCAGAAGATTCGGACTTGAGAGGACAACGGGTCTAATGTGAGAAATGAATGACCTTATCAAAGCTCCGAACTTGTCGAAACAAGTGCACGCCGTGTTCATGTTTCGCAAAGCGCACGTCCGCAAACATTGGTGTTGCACCGCACTGTGGATTAGAGTGTAGACTGGCTAGTCAGCGCATCTCAACATTGCTGCAGAATCAGTTGCTGCCCAACATTTATTGCTCAACAGAAATACACAAATATAGCTACCAATTACAACTGTCGAGTTGCCTATTCAAGGAAATAGTGGTGAACCCTACTGACGAAGATACCACGTGTGGAGAAATGTGCATATACTGGACCAATAGTCACTGAGTCACACAGCAGAGAAATAGGCCGAAAACTGTCTGTGTGTCTGCTGTCCAATTACTAAATCCCATCTACGAGCACTTAATCTGCAGAATATTATGCCCTGGAACTACCGCTTTTAGGGGAAGTGATACTTACCTTCGACTCGGGCAGAGACTGAATTCCAGACGTATCCGTCGCATCAAGTGGTTCTCAAAGGGCGAACAATTGTCCAGTGCATCCATTCTGCGCAGTTGGTAAGAATGACAAGTGAATGTATTGACCCCAACATCGAGACTTCTGCGAGGCCTTTGCAAGATAGATTTGAAAGAATTGCAGCCCGCATGTGGATTATTACGTTATGATCATCGTTGAGAATAAGAATTCACCTTGGAGTGACATGAGGTCAGATGTAATATATACTCGCAGATATATTTGAATCTACAGTATTATCTACCCCACAAAATGAGGATGATAATTTATGAAAGGCAAACATGGTTGGGGCGAACATATCTGTGGCAAATAGGGAAATGAACACTGATGTGACCTGGTTGGAAATGTTTACAAAACCAAGAACAGTTTGTAATTATGATATTGAATTCCAAACAGACTTGACCTTGGCATTGTGCGTGTGACGGTGTGTACCTGTGTCCGCTGGGGAAGGGCTGGCTGTTATCACCAAACCACGGGATCTCGGAATCTGCTCTCTCTCTGTCACTGCTTCCAAGGCTCCAATGCCCACGGACCTCAGTCAATGAGGATAGGGGACAGCATCTCCTTCATAATAAATCTCTACATCGATGCCCTGCAAGGACTCAGTCTCCTAATATTCTCCCTTTACACTCTCGACTGTACGGATATATTTGGCTCTAATCATATCTACAGGTTTACTCACAAACCCACTGTGGTTGGTCAAATCAGGAATAATTGCAATATTGAGTACAGGAGAGTGATAGAGAACTAAGATACATGGTGTCCGGACAATAATCTTTCCCTCAATGTCAGCAAGACGAAGGAGCTAGTTATTGACTTCAGGAAACATGGTGCAGGACATGCCCAATCAGCTTCAATGGTGAAGAAGTGGAAATAGATGACAGCTTTCCCTTGGTGTTAATACTATCAAAGGTCTGTCGTGGATCACCCACATAGATGCAACAATCCAGAAGGCAGACTAACGCCATTATATCCCGAGGAGACAGAGAAATCTCGTCATGTCTCCAGTGACTGTTCCAAACTTCTGTACATGCAGCATAGAAAGTATCATGTAGGGTTCCATCACAACTTGTTTTGAGAAAAGCTCTGCCTAGCAACACAAGCAATTGGGGAGATTTGTAGATGTAGCCCTGTCCGTCACACAGACCAGACTTCTCACCACTGATACAATCTACTCTTTACTCTGCCTCGGAAAAGCAGCCAATGCAACCTATGACCCGTTTCACCCCGACCATTCATTCTTTTGCCTGCTCCAGTCGGCAGAAAGTACACACGCGGGAAAGCGCGCACCACCAGTAGCCTCTTCTCGTCCGTTATCGGGCATCTTAAGGGTCATTCTACAATCTATTATGCTGTTTATTTCATATTTCCCAATTGATGACATTGGACTTTTCTCTGGAGCTGAAACGCTACATCGCTGATACTGTATTCTGCTCTCTGAATCTTCTCCTTTCCTCTATCTGTTATACGTGAGTTTGAAATGATTGTACCTAACTGGCAGGGAATACTCGTTTTATTCAATGGTACATAAGACATACTCACGTATAGACTACTTTCTGCTGGATACAAAATTAATCCCCCAAACATCTAACGCAATATACCACACAAATTCGATTTCAGACCATTCTCCACTAACTTTCTTTTTAAAACTGGAAGGAATGTTTAAGAATAAATCGTTTTGGAGATTTAATTCTCAAATTCTAAAAGATCCACAAGCGAGTATATATTTAAAAGAACAAATGGAGGTCTTTTTTCAAATAAATGATACTCCAGATATATCGCCTACTGTATTATGGGAATCTTTTAAAGCATACATTAGGGGTATTATAATTTCATATCAAGCTTTTCAAAATAAAAAGAATAAGAATGAACAAAGACAGTTAGAAGAACTTATTAGACAAATGGATATAGATAATGCTAAAGATCCATCAATAGATAAACATAATAAAAATAATAACTTTGAAATTTAAATTAAATAAATTATTATCTGCCAAACTTATAAGACTTTTTCAAATTACAAAACAAGAGCACTTTGAATTTGGGGATAAACCGCATAAACCTTTGGCTCGCCAGCTAAAAAAACGAGAAAAGGAACATACTATACCAAAGATCAAATCAGATAAAGGGGAATTATTAACAACACCGAAGGATATTAATAAAAGATTTGCGCAATTTTATGAGAATTTGTATACATCTAAAACGACAATTGATTCCAATAATATCACAAAGTTTTTGGATAACTGTAATCTTCCAAAGTTAGAGCTGAAGGAACAAGAGGAATTGGGTGCACAAATCTCAATTAAGGAATTAGAAGATACAATAAACTCACTAAAGAATGGAAAAACACCAGGCCCTGATGGATTTACTAATGAATTTTATAAAAGCTGATAAAATAATACCAAGATTACAAAAATGCACCAATATGCTTTTAAAAAACGAATACTACCTGATACATTAGCGGAATCAACGATTACACTAATACCTAAGAAAAACAAAGATTTAGAAGAACCTGGTTCATATAGAGCTATAGCATTGTTAAACACAGATCAAAAAATATTAGCGAAAACATTAGCTAGAAGATTAAGTAAATACATTAGTAAATTAATAAACCCAGATCAGACGGGGTTTATCCCTAAGAGATACTCATCTAACAATATGAGACGTCTACTCAACATAATGCACTCACACAAATCTGAAGATCAAGAATTATCAATTATTTCGCTGGATGCTGAAAAAGCATTTGATCAAGTAGAATGGAATTATATGGATAAAGTATTACAAAAATTCCAACTGGGGAAGAATTTTATTCTATGGATCAAGTTACTATATAACAAACCTACAGCTAGAATACTAACTGTTAACATATTATCCTCGAAATTCGAACTATCAAGGGGAAATAGACAAGGATGCTCATGATCACCACAGCTGTTTGCTCTCATTATTGAACCGCAAGGAGAAACAATTAGAATACACCCTGATATCCATGGATATAATACTAAAGACTCATATAATAAAATATCTTTATACGCGGATGATATATTACTGTACATTACAAAACCTCAAATCACCATACCAAATATATTAAATTTAATTGAAGACTTTGGATCTTTTTCTGGATATAGAATAAATTGGAATAAAAGTGAAATTATGTCAATAAAACCGAAAGATTCAACACATCTTTTAAAATTCCCTTTTAAAATAGCTACAGAAAAATTTAAATACTTGGGAATCGAAATTACCAGAACATATCAAGGTATGTCTAAGGCAAATTTTGACTCCCTACTTAATAAATTAAACACACTAATTAAATTCTGGAAAACGCTCCCGATGTCTTTAATAGGCCGAATAAATTCAATAAAAATGATCTTTCTACCACAAATTTTATACCTATTTCAATCGATTCTTATATACTTACCAAAGAAGTTTTTTACAAAACTCGACTCAGATATCACTAATTTTATATGGGACTATAAATCACATAGAATACAAAAAACTCATCTGAATAAACCTAAAGTATTAGGGGGTTTAGCACTACCTAACTTTATGTATTATTATTGGTCAGTAAATATTAAAAATATGATTCAACTGATGGATAACTCCGCCCAGCAAGTGGACTGGATTGTAATGGAGAAAGAGGATTGCTCCTCTGGAAACATTGGAGCGATCCTCCTCTCTCCAATGAAATTGAATAACATAAATTATAATAAGAACCCAATTATTTATAGTACAATCCGAATTTGGAAACAAATAAAACAAAATTTAAAATTAAGAAAGTTATCACTTTTATTACCTATAGTTAATAACCCTTCGTTTAATCCCTCTATTATAGATAAAGCTTTTACACATTGGGATAGACTAGGAATTAAAACGCTTGGTGACTTGTATGAAACTGGTAAATTACTTTCATTTCAACAATTACAAATAAAATATAAACTCGGAAATAATCAATATTTTAAATATTTTCAAATATGCGACTATTTGAAAAAATATACAAAAGATCATTATAATAACCCAGTAGATGTATTGGATGAGGCAATGCAGATAAAAGCTGAATCAGCAAACTTAATATCATATTTGTATAATATTATCTTAAATGCACAAATACCATCTACGGAGGGTATCAGAAGAGACTGGGAACTAGAGTTAGCTATTAAAATTTCAAAGGAAAGTTGGAATGAACACTTATTAAACGTGCATAAAGGTTCGATTAATGTAAGACACACTTTAATACAATTTAAAATTTTACATAGATTATATTATTCGAAAACTAAAATTCATAAAATTTTCCCAAATGTATCATCTATTTGTGATAAAATCCCAAGAAACTACTATAGCGCACTCATTCGTTTTCTGTACAAAAATTCAAAAATTTTGGAATTAAATTTTTGAAATCTTTACAAAGTTATTTAAAATAAGACTGATACCCAAAGCAGAATGGATTATCTTCGGAATAACGGAAGATGGTCCAGAACTAAATGTGTTTCAAAAGAAACTAATAGGCTATGGGTTAATAACTGGAAAAAATCTAATTCTGAAATTTTGGAAGAAGGCTCCAATACCAACTATAAATATGTGGATTTCAAATATGTTCGAAACATTACACCTAGAAGAGATAAGACTCCTAGCAGATAAACCAGATCACTTCCACCTGACGTGGTCTGCATTTATAGAATTATTACAAATATAGGGTGCAAAAGTACTTTAAAAAAAATTGAGGTCAGGTAAGGGGGGATGATAGTTGAAGAGTTGGTATGTCCCATTTACGTAATGCTCATAAAAATATTTGTTTCTCTCTTTTTCCTCTTTCTCTTTCTCTTTCTTTTCTAGGGTCTATTTCTTAACTCTTTTTCTTTTGTTTTTAATTTTGCTCTTATAGGGTCTTCGTCCTTTTTTGTTGTCACATTTTCTGCACTTTCACTTTTTCCTTCACTTTCTTCTTTCTTTGAATCTTTTCCTTTTCTAGTGTAAAAATAAATGGAGTACATTAATTGTAAGAAAACATAAGTGACGAGTACTAATGTATGTGGTTGTAATGTAATGTACTTCTAATAAATAAAAATAAAGAAAATTAAAAAAAATGATTGTACCTATGCACGGAATATCTGTGCTGCCTGGATTACATGCAAACACAGTTTTTTTCACTTTACATCGGTATATTTCACAATAATAATCCTAATCCTGAACCTGTACCTGAAACCTAATGTGTCTCGCATCTTAATTGTTTATTTTTAATTTTTATTTTAATTTTTTAATTTTTTATTTATTAGAAGTACATTACATTACAACCACATACATTAGTACTTGTCTCATATATCTTATTACAATTAATGTACTCCGTTTGTTTTTTACTGTAATAGAGGGAAAGGATGAGATTGAAAGAGAGAAGAAAGTGAAGGGAAAGGTGAAAGTGTAAAAAATGTGGCAACAAGAAAGAACAAAGACCCTATAAGAACGAAATTAAAAACAAAAGAAAAAGAGTTAAGAAATAGACACTAGAAAAGAAGAAGAAAGAGAAAGAGGGAAAAGAGGAAAACAAATACTTTTTTGTAAGCAGCACGCAAATCGGACATACCAACTCTCCAACTTTCATCCCCCCTTACCTGACCTCAGTTTTTTTTTTAAGTACTTTTGCACCCTATATTTGTAATAATTCTATAAATGCAGACCACGTCAGGTGGGAGTGATCTGGTTTACCTGCCAGGAGGAGTCTTATCTCGTCTAGGTGTAATGTTTCGAACATATTTGAAATCCACATGTTTATAGTTGGTATTGGAGCATTTTCCCAAAATTTTAGAATTAGCTTTTTTCCAGTTATTAACCCATAATCTATTAATTTCTTTTGGAACACGTTTAGTTCTGGACTATCTTCCGTTGTTCCGAAGATAATCCATTCTGCTTTAGGTATCAGTTTTATTTGAAATAACTTTGTAAAAATTTCAAAAATTTCAATCCAAAATGTTTGAATTTTTGTACAGAAGACAAATGAGTGCGCTATAGTAGCTTCTTGAGATTGACATTTATCACAATTGGATGATACATTTGGGAACATTTTATGGATTTTAATTTTGGAATATTATAATCTATTCCTCCTCTCACCAATGAAACTGAATAACATAAATTATAATAAGAACCCAATTATAGATAGTACAATCAGAATTTGGAAACAAATAAAACAACATTTAAAATTAAGAAATTTATCACTTTTATCTCCCATAGTTAATAATCCTTCGTTTAATCCCTCTATTATAGATAAATCCTTCACACAATGGGATAGACTAGGAATTAATACGTTCGGTGACCTGTATGAAACTGGAAAATTACTATCATTTCAACAATTACAAATAAAATATAAACTCGGAAATAATCAATATTTTAAATATCTTCAAACATGTGACTATTTGAAAAAAATATACAAAAGATGATCATAATAGCCCAACAGATGTATTGGATGATGCAATGCAGATAAAAGCTGAATCAGCAAACTTAATATCATATTTGTATAATATTATCTTAAATGTAGAAATACCATCTACGGAAGGTATCAGAAGAGACTGGGAACAAGAACTAGCTATTAAAATCTCAAAGAAAAGGTGGAATGAACACTTATTAAACGTGCATAAATGTTCGATTAATGTAAGACACACTTTAATACAATTTAAAATTTTACATAGATTATACTATTCCAAATGCATCTTAATTGTTTACAACTCCGCCAAACCAATGGGAGGTCTCAAAGGTGAGACCAGTATTGCATCATCTGTCGCTCTAGCTGTGCATTTCAGAACAGTTCAATAAGAATTTCTGCAGCTTCTTGAATGAATCTTTTGTGTTTTTATAAAAATCTCGAATTCTACAACTACGAATGTCCGTTTCTTAGGACAAAGATAGACCGGAATTACGCAATGCGGTTTGCACAGATGTTGTTCATTCTGACAAATTTACGGATAAAGCAGGCTTTTGATAAGATTCAAGAACATGATATTCTAAATCATGAACTATAGTCTACATTCTGTACCTTCATCTTTGCTCCACGTATTGTACGTTTGAAGTGTTTGCATCTACATATGATGTATCTGAACATTTTGAATAACATGGAAAACAAAGATTTCCACCTTACCCCAGTACCCATGACAGTAATAGACCTTACATAAGCTAACCTAACCTAATAATCTGCGGTGAGTACCAACCATGTCCAGAGCGGTAATGTTCGTACTATGATGGAGACAGGAGACGGTGTAGATTGGAGACGATGTTGATGTATAAGAGAAGGTTGACGACAAATTAATTGTTGGACAAGTGCAAAGGGAAGGCGCCAAGAGGGGATAGGATGTATCATCGCCGCTAGTCCCATCTACCAGATTAGGCAAATATCCTTCTCAACCTAACCTGTTTATGTACCTGTCTAAAAGTTTCTTATACAGTGCGTTAGCACCTGCCTCATCCCCCTCCTCCGACAGCTCGATCCACACACCTGCCATGCTTTGTTTAAACAATTTGCCGCGCAGGTTCCTATTGAATCTCTCAACCCGCGCCTTGAACCGTGTCCCATTGTTCTCGATTCCCCTATTCTGGTTCAAAGTTTGTGTATTTACCCTATATTTTCATCTCATGATCGTGTATACACGTCCTCCTGTGCTCCAAAAAATAAAGACCTAGCCTCCTAAACTTCTCCCTTTCGCTCAGCCACAAGTCCTGGCGACATCCCAGTAAATCTCTTATGTACCCCCTTCCTGCTTGACACTATCTTTCCACCAACAGGATGACCAAAACTGGACTCAACACTCTGTGAGGCCTCACCAATGTCTTGTACACGTGTAATATGACCTCCCTACCTCTATATTCAATACTCTGATTGATGATGGCCTATGTGCCAAAAGCGTTCTTGACCACCCTATCTACTTGTGACGCCACGTTCAAGGAGCTACAGTATGTACCTGCAATGTTGGATCCCTCTTCACTACAACACTGCCCTGACTCCTACAATTCACTATGTAAGTCCTGCGCTGGTTTGACTTCCCAAAATTCAAAACTTAACAATTATCAGCATTAAACCCCAACACAACTCCTCAGCCCACCTACTGAACTGCTCAAGGTCCTGCTGTCATTCTTAACAACCATCTTCGCTATCGACAATACTACCAACCATGGTGACATCGGCAAATTTATTAATGATGTATACGTTCTCATCCAAATCCTTGATATAGATGACAAACAGCAATGGGTCCAGCACCGACGCCTGAAGTGTGTATGAATTATTGGTGACATGCCGAATTTCCTCAGATTCCTTTTGATGTGTTTTTGTGGCTGACGCTTCAATATGGTCGGTGCCCGACAGATCTTTGGTAATATTAATGCCATGGAATTTCAAGTTGTCAACCATTTCCACTTTGGCCCCATAGGTGCAGATTGGGGCAGGGTACTCCATCAAGATTCCTGAAGACAGTAACTAGCTCCTTCGTGTTGCTGGCATTGAGTGAGAGAGTGATCTCCGGACACCAACCATGTTGCTAAGCTCCCCGTCTTCCTCTTGTGCTCCGTCTCGTCAGTGTTCATGATCCGCCCACCACAGAGTTGTCACCTGCAGACTTGTAGATGTGGCTTTTTGCCGAATTTGGCCGCACAGTTCTGAGTGTACAGTAGTCAATGGACTGCATCCGAGCCAGTAGCTCTCCACAGATTCACTCCCAGGATAGCCTGCCACAGTAACCGTTGGTACAGGTGAACCCGAGACTGATGGAGCGGGAAATATTCCTCCAGACATTCTATTCAAAGCGGGCGGAGAATGTATTCAGCTCCTCGGGGAGGGACCCATTGTCGCCATCGATGTTGGCCACCTTCGCTTTGTAGCCCGTTCCAGCGTGCAAGCCTTGCCACAATCTGCGGGTATCCGTCTCATTGCCTCGGGTCTCCAGCTTGGTCCGCAATTCCCTCTTGGCCTCCTTAATGGCTCTGCGACAGTCATTGATAGATATCCCGTGCCGCACGGCATAGACTGTCGTGAACGCTGCAGACTTGGGACAGCACGGTGGCGTAGCGGTAGTGTTACTGCCTTGCAGCACCAGAGACCTGGGTTCGATCCTGACTACGGGTGAAGTCCGTTAGGAGTTGATATGTTCTCCCCGTGACCTGCGTGGATTATGTCCCGATGCTCCGATTTCATCCCACACTCCAAAGTCGCACAGAACAAGTTTGTAGATTAATTAGTTTAATAGAATAGTAAATTGTTCCTGGTGTGTGTATGATAGTGTTAGTTTTACGGGGTCGCTGGTCAGCGCGGACACGGTGGGCCGAAGGGCCTGTTTCCCGGTTGAATCTCTAAACTAAACAAAAGTAAACTTGAAGGTTGACAAAATGCTGTAGAAACGTAACGGGTGAGGCAGCATCTATGGAGCGAAGGAGTAGTGACGTTTCGGGTCGAGACCCTTCTTGAGACTTGAGATTCACCTGTGAATGGAGCTCACGGATCACCCATGGTTTCGGTTTGGGGATTATACGTATCGTATTCTTCGGTTCACAGTGTCCTTGTGTGTATTAACCAGCGTCTACAGTTCTTTGTTCCCAGCATCAGTTTATGTGCTGTGCTGCTCTCTGCTCCCTTTGTTCTGCAACTCGCTGTATAACTGGCTCTGTTGTGAGCCCAGGTGTAATCCGCGCCCGCCCCCAACTCTCTGGCTGAGGCGGCGGTTGCCAATAGAGACGGGGAGCGGCGGCAGGTTACTGGGAGGGTCGGTGCATGTTTTCTTTGTGTGGAAATGAGGCTGCGGTGTTGTTTACCTGCTGCTGCAACTCCCGCCCAAAGCAGCGATTGCCATTTGAACTACGGCAGACTGATTCACAGTCCGGAGCGGTGACAATTTGTCCGCGACTTCATTGCCCAGTGTTTGGGCAGTGATCGTTTGTGGAGACGCCCCACTGGATAAACCTTTGTTCGTTGTATCGCTGTTCCTCCGGAACTCACAGAGGACTGAGTCATTTTGTTATCCCTTCTGTGGCCGACGTCTGGGCACCGGGGACGCGGGCGAGAAGGCGACAATGTTGATCCGCTCTATCGCTCGTTTTTATCTTGGACGGAGCTTACTGCGATTTCACTGAAGTTTTGAATTTCAAATTCACAATATTTTACTGGCGATTGGGCGATGGTTCCGTTGCCTCGGCTGATGGGTCCTTGGTGTGTTGAGGGTCTGAGTCTCGGACTACAGGAGAAACCGGAAATGCCCCGTCACACTCCCTGGAAAACTGCTCGGAATGTCAACTGCTGGTCGGAGAACTGAAGCAGAAATTAGTTTGTTTGAGGTAAGGGTTTGAATGGGAAGAAAATACGGGTAGTTGGGGGTTGGATGCAGAGACAACAGATGAGCAAATGTTTTTGTTGTGTGGGAAGAAATTGTAGATTCTGGTTTAAACCGAAGAAAGGCACATAAAGCTGGAGTAACTCAGCGGGTCAGGCAGCATCTGGGGGAAAAGCAATGGGTGACGTTTCGGCTCGATACCTTTGTTCAGAGTGAGAGTCAGAGGAGAGGGGGACGCGTATAATGGATGGTACTAGGTAAAAATAATTGGAAGATATGCAAAAAAGCAGATAGTCAAAGAAATACCTTCCCCTCTTTCACACTCGCCCTTTGCCCCTCCCTCTTCCGCTCCCTCTTCCCCTCCTTCTTCCCCTCCCTCTTCCCCTCCCTCTGCCCCTCTACTCTGCCCCTCCCCTCCCTCTGCCCCTCCCTCTGCCGCTCCCTCCTCCCCTCCCTCTTCCCCTCCCTCTGCCCATGGGCGGAAATCCCGGGAGGGGGGTGACAGGGGGCACACGTCCCCTCCGTGTTTTGAGAGGTGGGGGACAACCCCCCCCCTCCCCCCATGTTTTGTAATCCGGATTTTTATATTTTGTGAAAAAAAATCTATTAAATATCTCCGCTTTCCGCGAGACATTGGGGGTGGGACTAATGATCGAGGGCACGGATTGGACGACAGAGACGTCAGTCAGCAGGCAGTGGGGGGGCATGATGATTCAGCGCGATGATTTGAGGAGGGAGTTGTCGGTCAGAGGCGGATGTAGGGGGGTGGGTGGGAGGAGCGCGGTGATTGGAGGAGGGAGATGTCCTGGTGGAGCAAAGATGATAGAGCGGAGCTTGAATCGGCCCGTTTGCGGAAGATCCCGCTGCCGATTTTTAGCCGAGCCGTGCGATGAAAGGCCCCGCGAATGGGCTGATTGAAGTCCCACGATTCGGCGCGGAGGAAGCTGCTGTTGCTGGAGATCGGAGTCGGTCACCAACCAGGTCAGCTCCCGATGTTACGTTCCACAAGGCCCACGGCTGATGCCTCGCGCGCGCGTGTTTGTTTGTGTGCGTGCGGCACCAAGAAATCGCGCCCCCCCATGTCTTGAAAGCGGTTTCCGCCCATGGACCCCACAGTGCGTCACTCGATCAGTACTACCGCGCACTGCGTCACTCGATCAGTACTACCGCGCACTGCGTCACTCCATCAGTACTGCCCCACAGTTCACCACTCCATCAGTACTACCCCACAGTGTATCACTCCATCAGTACTACCCCACAGTGTATCACTCCATCAATACTACCTCACAGTGTATCACTGCATCAGTACTACCCCCACAGTTCATCACTCCATCAGTACTACCCCACAGTTCATCACTCCATCAGTACTACCCACAATGTATCAATCCATCAGTACTACCCCACAGTGTACCACTCCATCAGTACTACCCCAGCGTTCACCACTCCATCAGTACTACCCCACAGTGTATCACTCCATCAGTACTACCCCAGAGTTCACCACTCCATCAGTACTACCCCACAGTTCACCACTCCATCAGTACTACCCCACAGTTCATCACTCCATCAGTACTACCCCACAGTGTATCACTCCATCGATACAAGAATGTTGATTCCGGATCTAAAACTCTCTGGTTCAGTCAATCACTGAGACGGATACTTGAATCCAAACCATTATTTATTTGTAAGCAGTACCGTGGGACCAGCCTCGGATCCATTCACTCGAGACCCCAGCAGTCTCGCCTAAACAGAACAGAAGGAAATACAACCTACACGCTCCAAAGGAATGTTCACCCTTTTATACCCCAATAAACAAAAGGCGCCAATATACAGGGGGAGGCAACCCTACAAGCCAATCACCGATACCGACGCGAACATACCTGGGGAGGTAACTGCTTTGCCCAATCACAAATCAGTAGATATAACATCCAGGTGCAGGCCACCCTTCTGGACCAATCACATGTACCAGCGGGAAGACACTGAAATAAATTAGAAAACATAAAACACACATAACCAATCATAAACATGCATTCAGCGTCTTTGCACTGAAACATATCAGAAACCTCTTTAGGAACCCAGACATAGTGGCAACAGGTGGGTCACATGGGCAGAAGCTTCCTGGAGCTTCTTCAGAGGTCCAGACTTAGTGGAGCCAGCTAGGTCACATGGGTCTCTAGCACCTTGCAAAGTGATGTCATTATCAATGAAGCCTATTCTCTCACAGATACTTGCCATTTTCCAAAGTACCCAAACCCCTGCGCATTCACAACCCCACAGTGTATCACTCCATCAGTACTACCCCACAGTGTATCACTCCGACAGTACTATCCCCACAGTGTATCACTCCATCGGTACTACCCCACAGTGTATCACTCCATCGGTACAACCCCACAGTTCATCACTCCATCGGTACTACCCCACAGTGTATCACTCCATCAGTACCACCCACAGTGTATCTCTCCATCAGTACTACTCCACAGTGTATCACTCCATCACTACAAACCCACAGTGTATCTCTCCATCAGTACTACCCCACAGTGTATCACTCCATCAGTACTACCCCACAGTGAAGCAATCCATCAGTACTACCCCACAATATATTAGCACAGCAGTACTGTAGTAGCCATTTAGCTCAACTCAGTTTGTTATAACTATAACCAGTTACCTTTATATTTTAGCTGCCTGTAATTATGTTGGCGGGATTTATACGTAGTCTGAGGCGACTTTGCGGCTGGGATTCTCGCGCAGACTCGCTAGTAGGTTTAATTTAATTGGAAGAAGCATGGGGGAAGATCGTGCACGAGTTTGACTATGAGTAAGATCAAAATGTATTTATACAAGAAGAAGTTTGGATGAATATCTTAGTTTAAAAAATATATTTTTTATTAGAAGCATATACATATCATAACCAAAACACGATTTGTTTATCAGTTACATATTAATTCTTTATTTTTGTATAGATTTTTTGAAAGATAGAGCTATAGAAAGAAGGGAGGGAGAAAAAAGAAAAAAACAAAAAACAAATTACCAATAACACAATTTTGGAGATAGGTCCGTAGATTATGAAGTGTAATTATTCATCCAATCCTGGATTCAAGTTTCAGTCAAGCTTCCGTGTTGAACCAATTTACCCTTACAGAAAATCAATAAATGGAGACCATAATCTCGCAAATAAGTCTGATTTGTCAATTAAGACAAGTCTAATTTGTTCCAAGTGTAAGGTCTCAGACAACTCCATAATCCACATTTTAATTGTGGGGGTTGTTGGGTTTTTCCAAATTTTTAATATAAATTTGTTCCCAATTATTATACTATAATCAAGGAAATTTATTTGGTTTATTGTAAGTTTGCAGCTTTGTTCTGATATTCCTAATATTATTAGTTTTGGATCAGGATCTAATTGGATATTAACAACCAGAAATAATTTTTAAAATACCCGTCCAGAAATTTTTAATTTTTGTAGTTTACAAAAGTAAGAGTTAAATTAGCTTCTAAATATTGACATTTGTCACAGATAGGAGAAATATTTGGATGAATTCTGTTTAATTTTTTTTAGAATAGTACATTAAATTTTATTAAAGAATGTCTAGCATTTAACGAGCATTGATGTATATGTTGTAGACTTTCATCCCATATATCTTTCATTATGGGTTGAGCTAATTCATTTTCCCATGCTTGTCTATATAGTTCCGTCGACGGAACCTCACTTTCTAAAAGAATATTATAAATGTGAGATAAATGTGAGAAATGTGAGAAATGTGTTAGGATGTTTATTCAAACATTAATCAAGAATCTCGGGCTCCCTAGTTCTATATTTTTGTGTATGTGATTTAACATAATCTCTAAGTTGTAAATATCTAAAACAAATATTTGAATGTAATCCATAATTCTGTTGTAACTCCTGAAATGAAAAAAAATAAACTTTTCTGTAAAGGTGTCCAACCTTTTTAATTCCATAATTTTTCCATTGTACAAAGCCTTTACCCAAAACAGAAGGTTTAAATGAAGGATTATTTACAATAATAATAATAATAATAATAGATTTTATTTATATAGCGCTTTTCAGGACTCAAAGTCGCTTTACAATTGAGAGTCAGGAATAAACAAAACAAAATAGAGCAGTAAGACAGAGGGGGGGGGGAGAGGGTGATAAATTATCAAATTTTAAAGTCATTTTTAATTGTTTCCAAGTTCGTATATTATCGCATTTTCACTATAAGTTTTTCCATTCAATATTGTGGGGGTTAACAAGATCGAACAATTTCAAAAGGTAAACAATCTTCCTTTTCCATCTTTAACCAATCTGGTTGTTGATCCATATCTTCCAACCAGGAGTCCATATTTTTCATATTAACTGCCCAGAAATACCTTATTGTTTTTACTACTACAATAAAGAAACTATTAATCATGAGACTGTGTTTGGAAGATTTCCCTTTCGACTGCATAGAATGTCTCGGGGAGAGCTCGTGAATGCGTTTCGAATATCTCCTGAACCCGTGTCTTCAATCGTAGTGAATCATTGAAACGATATGAAAAACTGTCATTGTGAGTACTACCCCAGATTATGTCACTCCGTCAGTACTACTCCGCAGGGTGTCACACTATCAGTAATATTCCACAGTCTGTATCTCCATCAGTACTGCCCCACAGTGCCTCTCCATCAGTACTACCCCACAGTGGGTCACCCCATCAGTACTATTCCACAGTGTCTCTCCATCAGTACTGCCCCACAGTGTGTCACTCCATCAGCACTACCCCACTGTTTTTGTGTCTTCATCAGTGCTACCCCTCAGTGTGTCACTCCATCAGAACTACTTCACATGTTACGACTCCTTCAGTGCTACCCCGCAGTGTGTCGGTCCATCAGTACCACGCTGAGGTTTGTCACTCCATCAGGACTACCCCACAGAGTGTCACTCCATCAGTACCTCCCCACAGTGTATCATTCAACACTACTCCACTGTGTGTCGGTCCCAGTACGACTCCATAGTGCGTCACATCATCAGTACTACCCCGACGTTTGTCACTCCATCAGTACTACCCCACAGAGTGTCACTCCATCAGTACTGCCATACATTTGGTCACTTCATAAGTACTACTCCGCAGTGCATCACTCGTTCAGTACCTCCCCACAGTGTATCCATCAGCACTACTCCACTGTGTGTGGGTCCCAATACGGCTCCATAGTGTGTCACATCATCAGTATTAACCCGACGTTTGTCACTCCGTCAGGACTACTCCACAGTGTGTCACTCCATCAGTGTTAACACAAATTGTGTCACTCCATCAGTGAGTTTCCCCAGTATGTCACTCCATCTGTACTTCCCCATAGTATGTCAGTCCATCAGTAATACCCCGAAGTTTGTCACTCCATCAGTACTATCCTACAGTGTGCCATTCCATCAGCTCTGTCACACAGTGTCAGTCCATCATTACTATGTCACAGTGTCTCCCCGTCAGTCCTATCCCACAGTATGCCATTACATCAGTACTTACACACAGTGCATCACTCGATCAGTACTACCCCGCAGTGTATCACAACACCTGTAATACTCCACAGTGTGACACTCCATCAGTACTACCCCACAATGTGTTAGTATATCAGTGCTAGCCCACAGTGTGTCAATCCTTCCTTACCATCTCACAGTGTGTTACTCCATCAGTACTATCCCACAGTGTGTCACTCAAATCAGTACTGCCTCACAGCGCATCAATCCATCAGTACCATCCCACTGAATGTCATTACGTCAGAACTACCCCAGATTATCTCACTCCATCAGTACGACCTCGCAGTGAATCGATTCATCAGTAACCACCCCACAGGTTGGCACTCCATCAGAACCAACCCACAGTGTGCCTTTCCATCAGAAATACCCCACAGTGTGTGGCCCCTTCAGGACTACTCCACAGTGTGGAATTCCATCAGTACTACTACAGTGTGAAATTCCATCAGTAATACCCCACAGTGTGTGACCACTTCAGTATTACTCTACAGTGTTAACTCCATGAGTACTACTCCACAGTGTGTCACTCCATCAGTTATACCCCACTGTATGTTACTCCATCAGAACCTCCCCACAATGTGTCACCATCAGAACTACCTGACAGGTTATCATTGCAGCAGTATTATCCCACAGTGTGTCACTCCATCACTATTACCCCAAAGTGTGTCCCTCCATCAGAATATGTCATACATCAGAACTACCCCACAGGGTGTCACCCCATCAATACTACTCCACATTGTGTTGCTCCACCAGCACTACACCAAACTACGCCCCTCCATCAGGGCAACCACAGAGCGTGGTGTCCCTGGGCCTCCTCCATTGTCAGAGTTAGGCCCAGCACCTCATATTTCGCTTGGGCAGCTAACACTCCTGCGGTATGAACATTGATTTCTCTAACTTCAAGTAGCCCTTGCTCTCCATCTTTCTCCATCCTCTTCCCGTTCCCAGTTCTCCCATCAGTCTTACTGTCTCCGACTACATTCTATCTCTGTCCCGACCACTCCTGTGACATCAGTCTGAAGAAGGATCTCGCCCCGAAACATCACCCATTCCTTCTCCCCAGTGATGCTGCCTGTCCCGCTGATTTACTCCAGCATGTTGTGTCTATTTACCCTACAGAGTGTCACTCCATTTGTGCTACCATACATTTTATCTATTCATCTGGGATTACATGTGTACACTCCATAATATGTCAGTCCGTCAGTAATGCGCCATAGTGTGTCACTCCATCAGTATTACATCACAGTGTGTCACTCCATCAATGCACCACCTCAGTAAGTCACTCCATCAATACTACCCCACAGTGTGTAATTGCATCTGTCCTAACACACAGTGTATTACTCCATCAGTATTACCCCACCCCGTTTGTCATTTCAAATGTACTATCCCAGAGTTTCACTCCATCAGTACGTCCCCAACGTGTGTCACACCATCATAGAAACATAGACACATAGAAAATAGGTGCAGGAGGAGGCCATTCGGCCCTTCGAGCCAGCATCGCCATTCATTGTGATCATGGCTGATCAGTACTACTCCTCAGTGTCACTACATCAGTACTACCCCAAAGAGTGTCACTCCATCAGCACTACCCTAGAA
>JAXLNO010000475.1:0-56854 GCA_038087875.1 Malacoraja senta | reverse complement strand
ATTTTTGCCTCATCACATACCTAAAGAAGTTTTTACTATCCTGCTTTATATTCTTGGCTAGGTTACCTTCGTACCTCAACTTTTCTCCCCATATTGTCTTTTTAGTTATCGTCTGTTGAGAGAGAGAGAGGGGGAGAGGGAGAGAGAGAGGGAGGGGGAGAGAGAGGGAGAGGGAGAGAGAGTGGGAGAGGGAGAGGAGAGTGGGAGAGAGAGAGAGAGGGGGAGAGGAGAGAGGGACAGAGGGGGTGAGAAAGAGAGAGAGAGGGGGGAGAGAGGAGAGAGAGGGAGTGAGGGAAAGAGGGAGAGAGAGAGAGTGGGAGAGGGAGAGAGTGGAAGAGAGAGAGAGAGGGGAGGAGAGGAGAGAGGGAGAGAGAAGAGAGAGAGGGAGTGAGGGAGAGAGAGAGAGAGGGGAGAGAGAGTGGGGGAGAGAAAGAGAGAGAGAGAAGGAGAGAGAGGGGGAGATAGAGAGAGGGAGAGAAGGAGAGCGAGAGGGTGTGAGATAGAGAGGGAGAGAGAGGCGGAGGCGGAGATCTTGGATCTAGAACACAAAGTCCTGGAGATCCTGATCTAGCTCCAGGTTCCAGAACAGGTCCTCTGACATCACCTGTTGCTAAGGGGAGGTGGGGGACGTCTGATTGGTCGCTGTGTACCCCCCATACAGCATCATCTGTTGCCGGGGGGGGAAGGGGGGCTACTGATTGGCCGAAAGGGAAGCGGACGATCCGATCCGATTGGCTGCCGCACCCCATCGTGACGTCACCTGTTGCCAGGGGGGGGGAGCCCGGAGCGGAGAGACTGCGCCCGCCCGCCCGCCTCTGGGATGGATGCGCTCAGGGCGCGGATTGATTCATGAGCCGAAGCACTGAGGTGAGCGGATATTTCACGCGCGCTCTTCACCTGCTCCCTGAACTTGGACTGGGTCACCGCGTAAATAAATGTGTTGGTGCAGCAGCTGAGATTCCTCAGCAAATACCGACGTCGCTAAAGATCCCTTGAGAATCATTCATATCATTTCCAATTCCTGTGATCTGATAATAGACGAAGTTACAACATACGTCAGCCACAGGAGGATGAAGCTGCCGGAGATGGTGAAGAGTAAAACCATAGACCTCCTCCTGCTCTCCATCTCCGGGTCACTGCGGTTCTCCCCCTTGCTCTCACCCCTCAGCCCCTTACGGACCCGACTGGCCACTAAAATGTGGCGGACAGTCAGAGCGTTGAGCAGCAGGATTACAGCGAAAGGGAGGAACGGAGTTTAAAACCGTGTCGATCCAGTCAAATGCCACCCACCCGGGGTCAGTGAAATAACTGTCCACCATGTCACAGCCCCACGGGACATTGTCGATGATTGTCCAGGGTTCCGTGTGAAGTAGCGGGGAATGTTTTTCACACAGAACAGAACGCCGGCTGTTGCAGAACCACAGCCGCAGTTTTCCCGGTGCAATATTTAGTTTTTCAGCTTCTGGCAACAAATGGCGACAAAGCGATCAAAGGTGAAAGTGACGGTGAACCAGACAGAACAGTCTGTAGCTGTAAACACCAGTACATCGTTAACACTGCACACAGGGGTGATGGTCAGGAAACTCCAATAAAAGTAATGTAATCGGAGCTGATACAAAATGACCCCGGTGATGAGGGGTCAGTAGATCGGCCGCTGCCATGGCCACCAGGTAACGAGTGGTGCAGGTGGAGAGGCCGCACTTTCCCCGGGACAGGATCACAATCGCCACTAAATTCACTGCGGAAAAGACAAGGGAACGGACACTGGGCATTTACCCAACACGGTCTCCGGGGCTGAACACCGGCTCGACTTTCAGCTCAAGATCAGGAGTGTTGGAGTCGGTGCGCGGCTGCTGCAAGTTTAACAATGTCAGAGCCGGCTCCGACTGTGCCCGACCTGCCTGCCTGCTTCAGGGGAGAAGAGATAAGGTGACGGGCGGGTGGGGTAAAGGGCAGGGGAGGGAACGAGTAGCCACCCACCCATCTACAATAGGCGTAATGGTCCTTTCTATAGTGAACCCTGCTGCTGCTCACAGTCTGTGATGGGGCCGCTTTCACAGACTTAACCGTGAGCGGCCGGCCCCGTTTTAACCAGGGCTCTGGGAACTCGGCATCTGATGGGGACGAGGGAGGGAGACTTCCAGAGGGAAGGCAGGGACAACTTAGAATCCGGCAGCAGCAGCAGCAGAGTGGCTCCGTTAATGGATTCATTCCACAGTGAGTTCAGTAGACAACAGGTGCAGGAGGAGGCCGCCATTTGGCCCTTCGAGCCAGCACCGCCATTCAATATGATCATGGCTGATCATCCCCAATCAGTACCCCGTTCCTGCCTTCTCCCCATATCCCCTGACTCCGCTATTTTTAAGAGCCCTATCTAGCTCTCTCTTGAAAGCATCCAGAGAACCTGCCTCCACCGCCCTCTGAGACAGAGAATTCCACACTCACCACTCATCACTCTCAAGCTTCCACTGAGGTTATCCCAATGGCTTCTTGATGCAAACTACTTCATCTATTGCATTATCCCCAAACTCTGCCCTTCCAGAACCAGGTTAGCATTCAGCACAGATAAGGGGTATTACTCAGAAAGGACTTTACACAAGAGTAGACAAAAGTGCTGGAGAATCTCAGCGGGTGAGGCAGCATCTATGGAACGAAGGAAACAGGTAACGTTTCGGGCCGAAACCCTTCTTCAGACTGGAAATAGTTACCTATTTCCTTCGCTCCATAGATCCTGTCTCACCCGCTGAGTTTCTCCAGCACTTTTGTCTACTTTCGATTTTCCAGCATCTGCAGTTCATTCTTAAACACTTTACACAAGAGTGCAGCTGATAGGAGCAGAATTAGGTCATTCGGCCCATCATGTCTACTCCGCCATTCAATCATGGCCGATCTATCTTTCCCTCTCAACCCCATTCTCTTGCCTTCTCCCCGTAACCCCCCGACACCCGCACTAATCAAGAATCTATCACTCTCCGCCTTAAAACTATCCATTGACTTGGCCTCCACCCCTGTCTGCCGCAATGAATTGCACAGATTCACCACCCTCTGTCTAAAGAAATTCCTCCTCATCTCCTTTCTGAAGGTAAAGGTAAAGCTGGGGGAAGAACGCACAACAATGGCCGCCATATCCAATCATCCCTGATATTCCTCTTTCTCTCCCTCCCCACACAAGGTGCCCTTCACACTTCCCTCCTGAAGCAGAGGCCAATTGTTGCAAATGAGAGTCCACCCCTTCTGGTCCAGACGGTCGACGCAGAAAACGGAGTAACTCAGCGGGACAGGCAGCATCTCTGGAGAGAAGGAATGGGACTGAAGAAGGGTCTTGATCCGAAACGTCACCCATTCCTTCTCTCCAGAGATGCTGCCCGTCCCGCTGAGTTACTCCAGCACTTTGTGTCTATCTACGATTTAAACCAGCATCTGCAGTTCATTCCCACACACGAAATCCAGACGGTGCCAGGAATGCAAACTATTATCCCCATGTATGGATGGTGTGGGATATATGTACCAAAGCACAGAGACAGGGGGGGGGGGTAGTTAGTCGGGTTAGTTTAGACATACAGCGGCTAATCTCAGCAGACTCAAGATGGTGCAGGTGAAGTAACAACACACACACACACGCCGGTAGATCCGCGGCCACTGGTTCAGGAGATCGATCCAATTATTGACCAAAATGCTGTGGGTGGAATCCGACTGTGACAGACAGACTCCACAGTGAGACACAGTGTCCACAGGAGCGGGTGTGCACTCTGATCAATAACTCAGTCACAGTGAACTTCACAACGTGAACTCCTCTCTCCCAGTCACACCGTCCCGGAGAGCTGCCTGCCTGCCTGCCTGTCCCGAGCACTGGGACAACACTGAAGGCAAGAACAACATTCTAGTGGCTCCCGGCCGGCAGCAGTGAGAGAAAAAGGGGCTTAGTTTCAGCTGTCTGAAAATAAGAAATATCACAGCATTAATTCACAAATATTTCACTGAGAGGATTGATATTCTTCACATATTCTTGTACAACGATCATCAGTTGGGAACTTGTAACATGATGAGAATCAGGCCAACACCAGTTAACACACGGATGGAATTATACAACTTGAATTGTTCTGCTCACTTACCAGGGACACCAATGGCAGCAATGATCACGTACAGGATTTTCTGCACGTCTACATATTCCCAAAGATGCTGCCCCATTTTCTGTGCCCAGCGACGTGTCCCCGTGAGCTACCGGTAATGTCTCGGAATGAAATGCTGGGACAGAACATTCCTGGGGATTTTATGCCATTTTCCGTCTCCACCGGGACAGTGAAGTTTCAACAGAGTTTAAAAATAGAGATTTTGAAATGATTCACAAACAGATGACATCAGCCGAGTGAAATCCCTGCTGAGACAGGTTGTGATTTATTCAGGGAATTGATTGAGAAACTCCAAAGACTGGGAATTGTGGCGATAGATACTGAGGGATGGAAATTGGGAGCGGCGGCATTGTTCCAGCAAAGGGGATATTGTTTCAAACTCCATCAGATCCAACTCTCCACCTCATGTTGGTTGTCTGATTTCCTTCAATCCGTTTCACTCAGCAAGGCAATGCCAAATTCCAGGGACCCTCTCAGGGCTTCTGGTGCCCAGTTTGAAGGTGGACTGGACTGGGCGACCTTTGTCCACAGGTTGAGGAATTAGTTCAACACATCACCTCGGACTAAAATGCCCCCCCATCCCTCCACTCTGCTTCACCACTCAATATGATCGCGGCTTGACTGACTGTGACCTCAACCCCACACTCCCGCTGACTGACCCCGGTCACCATTCACTCCCTGCTTGCCTGGAATAGATCTGACTATACCATGGGACAATAACATTCTCTGCCTTCCTTCATCACCTCTGAGGGGAACGACCCAAAGGCTCACGACACTCAGAGAACAGAAACATTGCCGCCTCAGAATTGTCCTAAACCTAAATAAAACGGGAATGATGCGGCACCTCTCCCTCCTCTCTTTCTCTCTCCCTCCATCCTCACTGCTGTCACTCTCTTTGAACTGTTACTCTATTTCCTACGCTCTCTATTCCCCCTCTCTGGGCTGCCCTCTCTCCGTCCACTGATGGAGTGACACACAGTGGGATAGTACTGATGGAGGGGTAACAATGGGGCAGATCTGACGCAGTGACAAACTGCGGTGGTGGTACTGATGGAGGGACACACTGTGGTGGTGGTACTGATGGGGGATACACTGTGGTGGTGGTACTGATGGAGGGACACACTGTGGTGGTACTGATGGAGGGACACACTGTGGTGGTACTGATGGAGGGGTACACTGTGGTGGTACTGATGGAGGGGACACACTGTGGTGGTACTGATGGGGGGACACACTGTGGTGGTGGTACTGATGGAGGGGCACACTGTGGTGGTGGTACTGATGGAGGGGCACACTGTGGTGGTGGTACTGATGGAGGGGACACACTGTGGTGGTGGTACTGATGGAGGGGACACACTGTGGTGGTACTGATGGAGGGGCACACTGTGGTGGTGGTACTGATGGAGGGACACACTGTGGTGGTACTGATGGAGGGGCACACTGTGGTGGTGGTACTGATGGAGGGGCACACTGTGGTGGTGGTACAGATGGAGGGACACACTGTGGTGGTACTGATGGAGGGACACACTGTGGTGGTACATGGAGGGGACACACTGTGGTGGTACTGATGGAGGGACACACTGTGGTGGTACTGACGGAGGGACACACTGTGGTGGTACTGATGGAGGGACACACTGTGGTGGTACTGACGGAGGGGCACACTGTGGTGGTGGTACTGATGGAGGGGCACACTGTGGTGGTGGTACTGATGGAGGGACACACTGTGGAGTATTACTGATAGCGTGACACACTGTGGGGTAGTAATCTGGGGTAGTACTTATAGTGACAGATTTTCATATCGTTTCGAGGATTCTTTCCTTTAGTCACTCTGATTGAAGACACGGGTTCAGGGGTTAATCGAAACGCATTCACGAACTCTCCCCGAGACATTCAATGCCGTCGAAAGGGAAATCTTCCAAACACAGTCTCTTGATTAATAGATTCTTTAGTGTAGTAGCAAAAACAGTAAGATATTCATCCAAACTTCTTCTTGTATAACTACACTAGACTAAGTGAGACCCGTTGGATCCCAGCTTCACACAGGAGGGCTGGTCCCACAAAGCAATTTTCCACCTCTCCACCAATTCCAATATTGCTGGCCAGTGGGGGGGGGGGGTTACTGGAGCACTAACATCAGTTTTGTGGGCCGAATGGATTCTTGGGCTGGCAGCTCAGAAACTCAGGCCTGGTGGGCTGGCAGCTCAGAAACTCAGGCCTGGTGGGCTGGCAGCTCAGAAACTCAGGCCTGGTGGGCTGGCAGCTCAGAAACTCGGGCCTGGTGGGCTGGCAGCTCAGAAACTGCCAGAAATTCTACTGAAAACAGGTGACAGAGTCTGTGAGAGAGAAGGAGGAGAGGGTGGACAATCAATTTTAGACATTTTCATGTCTTTTTACAGATCACAGCAATGAAGGAGGAACGTCTATCCTTGCGTTGATCGCTGTTGCGCTAGTATGGGTGTTGTGGGCTGAAGGGACTGGTTTCCAGAGGGCTAGTATGGACATTGTGGACTGAATGGATTCTTGGACATGCAGTTCACTAAGTCATGACTGATGGGCTGGCACTTCAGTCAATTACAGCTGGTGTGGTGCCAGTTCACTCAGTTACCCCTCCTTCCTTCACCCCCAACTCTGCTCCTTGCATTTCCCCTCCCCCCCCCCCCACGCATTCAGTCCATCTCTCCTCAACCTTCCCCCCAGGCACTCTTAGTGGCTCTCTGACAGCACAGCCATTCCTGCCCATTACGTACCCATTGTGATGAAGAACACGCAGACATGGCAAGTTGAAAAAGGATTTATTAAAGTTTAAAATATGAACGAGTCTTAAAACAATGCAAGTCCAACCTCACAGCACTCCAAGCACAGTGCAGGCAGCAAATCCAACCTCACAGCACTCCAAGCAGAGTGCAGGCAGCAAGTCCAACCTCACAGCACTCCAAGCAGAGTGCAGGCAGCAAGTCCAACCTCACAGCACTCCAAGCACTCCAACAGAGACACACACATAGAGACACACACATACACAAACACACACACAGAGCACACACACAGAGACAAACACATAGAAAACACACACACAGAGACACACACACACACACACAGACACACACAGCGAGGCACACACAGAGAGACACACACACAGGGACACACACACAGGAACATACATAGGAACACACACACACAAAAACACACACACACACACACACAAACACACACACACACAAACAAACACAGAGACACACACACACACTCACACAAATAAAGACACACACACACACACAAACACAAAGACACACACACACACACACACACACACACACACACACACACACACAAACAAACACAGAGACACACACACACACTCACACAAATAAAGACACACACACACACACAAACACAAAGACACACACACACACACACACACACACACACACACACACACACACACAAACAAACACAGAGACACACACACACACACACACACACACACACACACACACACACACAAACAAACACAGAGACACACACACACACACACACACACACACACACACACACACACACACAAACAAACACAGAGACACACACACACACACACACACACACACACAAACAAACACAGAGACACACACACACACTCACACAAATAAAGACACACAAACACAGACACACACTCACGCACAGCACCAATAATAAAATGCCAAGTAACTTCAGAATGTGGTAACCATACTGAATCCTGTTACTAACGGTTCAGGGCGGTGTCTCCACTTGACCCTTCCGCAATGAGCGCCACCTCTGAACTCACCGGAAATGACGCAATCAGCACCATCTCTCCACTAAGTCACGGAATGAGCGGCAATTTTGCATTAAACACAGTCCTGATCTAATAAAACGTTTATTCACTGTTTTTCCTTCCAAAAACGGTTGCACAGCAAGCCACATTTAAAACGTAAGCCACATTAAAACGCAAGCCACATTTATAAAGCAAATCACATTTTAAAATATAGGCACAGCTTAGCGGCACAGTCAAAGGGCACAGTTGTCAATTAGCGGCACCGTCAAAAGGCACAGTTTTCAATTAGCGGCACCGTCAAAAGGCACAGTTTTCAATTAGCGGCACCGTCAAAAGGCACACTTTTCAATTAGCGGCACCGTCAAAAGGCACACTTTTCAATTAGCGACACCGTCAAAAGGCACTCTTCAATTAGCGGCACAGTCAAAAGGCACACTTTTAAATTAGAGGCACAGTCAAAAGGCACGTAAAAACATTTATTCCTTCCAAACACAGTTCCAAATAAACCACATAAAAGCACATAAAACCACACTCACAGTTTAGGGGACATGTGTTCAGTGATCAGTTTATTCACTGCTCAGACTGAGAGTCGTGAACTCTCCCTCCCCCATCTTGCAGCGACTGCGGCAATTCCACACTTCCGGGTTTATAGTCCCTCCCCCTCCCACCGGATGGGGCGTGTCCTCCATGGCATGATTGACAGGAGAGAGAATTTCAACATTATTTAAACATTAATAAGTCTTATATTTTCCATCTATGGCCCTGACAGCTGGAGGGGGACTGAGTAATATGGCCAAAAATCGAAGCCGTGAGTGGAAGTCATTTTTCTAAAACCAATATACAGTGCAAACAGGAAGTGGTCAAGATTTGACTTTGAATCACTTGCCTATGCATTTTCAAAGCAACCGCACTTGCCTTTGCATTTTCAAAGCAACCGCACTTGCCTTTGCATTTTAAAAGCAACCTCACTTGCCTTTGCATTTTCAAAGCAAACCACCTTTTGCATTTTCAAAGCAAACCACGTTTTGCATTTTCAAAGCAAACCACCTTTTGCATTTTCAAAATAAACCACCCTCTGCATTTTCAAAAAAAAAAACCTTTTGCATTTTCAAAGCAAACCTTTATGTATTTTCAAAGCAAACCATCTTTTGCATTTTCAAAGCAAACCACCTTTTGCATTTTCAAAGCAAACCACCTTTTAAATTTTCAAAGCAAACCACCTTTTGCATTTTCAAAGCAAACCATCTTTTGCATTTTCAAAACAAACCACCTTCTGCATTTTCAAAACAAACCACCTTCTGCATTTTCAAAACAAACCACCTTTTGAATTTCCAAAGCAAAACATTTTTCGCATTTTCAAAGCAAACCACCTTTTGCATTTTCAAAGCAAACAACCTTTTGCATTTTCAAAGCAAACCACCTTTTGCATTTTCAAAGCAAACCACCTTTTGCATTTTCAAAGCAAACCACCTTTTGCATTTTCAAAGCAAACCACCTTTTGCATTTTCAAAGCAAACCACCTTTTGCATTTTCAAAACAAACCACCTTCTGCATTTTCAAAACCAGCCACCTTTTGCATTTTCAAAGCAAACCTTTATGTATTTTCAAAGCAAACCATCTTTTGCATTTTCAAAGCAAACCACCTTATGCATTTTCAAAGCAAACCACCTATTCAAAGCAAACCACCTTTTGCATTTTCAAAGCAAACCACCTTTTGCATTTTCAAAGCAAACCACCTTTTGCATTTTCAAAGAAAACCACCTTTTGCATTTTCAAAACAAACCACCTTTTGTATTTTCAATACAAACCACCTTTTGCATTTTCAAAGAAACCACATTTTGCATTTTCAAAGCAATTTTTTTCCGCATTTTCAAAACAAACCAGCTTTTGCATTTTCAAAGCAAACCACCTTTTGTAATTTAAAAGCAAAGCACCTTTTGCATTTTCAAAGCAAACCAGTTTCAGCATTTTCAAAGCAAACCACCTTTTGCATTTTCGAAGCAAACCACATTTTTGCATTTTCAAAGCAAACCCCCTTTAACATTTTCAAAGCAAACTACCTTTTGCACTTTCAAAGCAAACGACCTTTTGCATTTTCAAAGCAAATCACCTTTTGCATTTTCAAAGACCACCACCTTTTGCATTTTCAAAGTAAACCACCTTTTGCATTTTCAATGCAAACCAGCAAACCACCTTTTGCATTTTCAAAACAAACCACTTTTTGCATTTTCAAAGCAAACCACATTTAGCATTTTCAAAGCAAATCACCTTTTGCATTTTCAAAGCAAACCACCTTTTGCATTTTCAAACTAAAACACCTTTTGCATTTTCAATGCAAACAGCAAACCACCTTTTGCATTTTCAAAGCAAACCACCTTTTGCATTTTCAAAGCAAACCACGTTTGAATTTTCAAAGCAAACCACCTTTTGCATTTCAATGCAAACCACGTTTTGCATTTTCAAAGCAAACCACCTTTTGCATTTTCAAAGCAAACCACCTTTTGCATTTTCAAAGCAAACCACCTTTTGCATTTTAAAAGCAAACCACTTTTTGCAATTTCAAAGCGAACCACCTTTTATATTTTCAAAGCAAACCACCTTATGCATTTTCAAAGCAAACCACCTTTTCAAAGCGAACCACCATTTGCATTTTCAAAGCAAACCATCTTTTGCATTTTCAAAGCTAACCTTTTTGCATTTTCAAAGCCAACCATCTTTTGCATTTTCAAAGCAAACCACCTTACGCATTTTCAAAGCAAACCACCTTTTCAAAGCAAACCACATTTTGCATTTTCAAACCAAACCACCTTTTGCATTTTCAAAGCAAACCACCTTTTAAATTTTAAAAGCAAACCACCTTTTGCATTTTCAAAGCAAACCATCTTTTGCATTTTCAAAACAAACCACCTTCTGCATTTTCAAAACAAACCACCTTCTGCATTTTCAAAACAAACCACCTTTTGAATTTCCAAAGCAAAACATTTTTCGCATTTTCAAAGCAAACCACCTTTTTGCATTTTCAAAGCAAACCACCTTTTGCATTTCCAAAGCAAACCACCTTTTGCATTTTCAAAACAAACCACCTTTTGCATTTTCAAAACAAACAACCTTTTGCATTTTCAAAGCAAACCACCTTTTCAAAGCAAACCACCTTTTGCATTTTCAAAGCAAACCACCTTTTGCATTTTCAAAGCAAACCACCTTTTGCATTTTCAAAGCAAACCACCTTTTGCATTTTCAAAGCAAACCACCTTTTGCATTTACAAAACAAACCACCTTTTGTATTTTCAATACAAACCACCTTTTGCATTTTCAAAGAAACCACATTTTGCATTTTCAAAGCAATTTTTTTTTCGCATTTTCAAAACAAACCAGCTTTTGCATTTTCAAAGCAAACCACCTTTTGTAATTTAAAAGCAAAGCACCTTTTGCATTTTCAAAGCAAACCACCTTTTGCATTTTCAAAGCAAACCACCTTTTGCATTTTCCAAGCAAACCACATTTTTGCATTTTCAAAGCAAACCCCCTTTAACATTTTCAAAGCAAACTGCCTTTTGCACTTTCAAAGCAAACGACCTTTTGAATTTTCAAAGCAAATCACCTTTTGCATTTTCAAAGACCACCACCTTTTGCATTTTCAAAGTAAACCACCTTTTGCATTTTCAATGCAAACCAGCAAACCACCTTTTGCATTTTCAAAACAAACCACTTTTTGCATTTTCAAAGCAAACCACATTTAGCATTTTCAAAGCAAATCACCTTTTGCATTTTCAAAGCAAACCACCTTTTGCATTTTCAAACTAAAACACCTTTTGCATTTTCAATGCAAACAGCAAACCACCTTTTGCATTTTCAAAGCAAACCACCTTTTGCATTTTCAAAGCAAACCACGTTTGAATTTTCAAAGCAAACCACCATTTGCATTTCAATGCAAACCACATTTTGCATTTTCAAAGCAAACCACTTTGTGCAATTTCAAAGCAAACAACGTTATGCTTTTTCAATGCAAACCACCTTTTGCATTTTCATGGCAAACCACCTTTTGCATTATCAAAGCAAATCACCTTTTGCATTTTCAAAGCAAAGCACATTTTGTATTTTCAAAGCAAACCACCTTTTGCATTTTCAAAGCAAACCACCTTTTGCATTTTCAAAGCAAACCACCTTTTGCATTTTCAAAGCAAACCACTTTTTGCAATTTCAAAGCGAACCACCTTTTATATTTTCAAAGCAAACCACCTTATGCATTTTCAAAGCAAACCATCTTTTCAAAGCGAACCACCATTTGCATTTTCAAAGCAAACCATCTTTTGCATTTTCAAAGCAAACCTTTTTGCATTTTCAAAGCCAACCATCTTTTGCATTTTCAAAGCAAACCACCTTACGCATTTTCAAAGCAAACCACCTTTTCAAAGCAAACCACATTTTGCATTTTCAACCCAAACCACCTTTTGCATTTTCAAAGCAAACCACCTTTTGCATTTTCAAAGCAAACCACCTTTTGCATTTTCAAAACAAACCACCTTTTGTATTTTCAATACAAACCACCTTTTGCATTTTCAAAGAAACCACATTTTGCATTTTCAAAGCAATTTTTTTTCGCATTTTCAAAATAAACCAGCTTTTGCATTTTCAAAGCAAACCACCTTTTGCAATTTCAATGCAAACCAGCAAACGACCTTTTGCATTTTGAAAGCAAACCACTTTTAGCATTTTCAAAGCAAACCAGTTTTAGCATTTTCAAAGCAAACCACCTTTTGCATTTTACAAGCAAACCGCATTTTTACATTTTCAAAGCAAACCCCCTTTAACATTTTCAAAGCAAACTACCTTTTGCACTTTCAAAGCAAACGACCTTTTGCATTTTCAAAGCAAATCACCTTTTGCATTTTCAAAGCCCATCACCTTTTGCATTTTCAAAGTAAACCACCTTTTGCATTTTCAATGCAAACCAGCAAACCACCTTTTGCATTTTCAAAGCAAACTACTTTTTGCATTTTCAAAGCAAACCACATTTAGCATTTTCAAAGCAAATTACCTTTTGCATTTTCAAAGCAAACCACATTTTGCATTTTCAAACTAAAACACCTTTTGCATTTTCAATGCAAACAGCAAACCACCTTTTGCATTTTCAAAGCAAACCACTTTTTGCATTTTCAAAGTAAACCACATTTTGAATTTTCAAAGCAAACCACCTTTTGCATTTCAAAGCAAACCACGTTTTGCATTTTCAAAGCAAACCACTTTGTGCAATTTCAAAGCAAACAACGTTATGCATTTTCAAGGCAAACCACCTAATGCATTTTCAAAGCAAACCACCTATTCTAAGCAAACCACGTTTTGCATTTTCATGGCAAACCACCTTTTGCATTTTCAAAGCAAATCACCTTTTGCATTTTCAAAGCAAAGCACATTTTGTATTTTCAAAGCAAACCACCTTTTGCATTTTCAAAGCAAACGACCTTTTGCATTTTCAAAGCAAACCACCTTTTGCATTTTCAAAGCAAACCACTTTTTGCAATTTCAAAGCGAACCACCTTTTATATTTTCAAAGCAAACCACCTTATGCATTTTCAAAGCAAACCACCTTTTCAAAGCGAACCACCATTTGCATTTTCAAAGCAAACCATCTTTTGCATTTTCAAAGCAAACCTTTTTGCATTTTCAAAGCTAACCAACTTTTGCATTTTCAAAGCAAACCACCTTATGCATTTTCAAAGCAAACCACCTTTTCAAAGCAAACCACCTTTTGCATTTTCAAAGCAAACCACCTTTTGCATTTTCAAAGCAAACCACCTTTTGCATTTTCAAAGCAAACCACCTTTTGCATTTTCAAAGCAAATCACCTTTTGCATTTTCAAAGACCACCACCTTTTGCATTTTCAAAGTAAACCACCTTTTGCATTTTCAATGCAAACCAGCAAACCACCTTTTGCATTTTCAAAACAAACCACTTTTTGCATTTTCAAAGCAAACCACATTTAGCATTTTCAAAGCAAATCACCTTTTGCATTTTCAAAGCAAACCACCTTTTGCATTTTCAAACTAAAACACCTTTTGCATTTTTAATGCAAACAGCAAACCACCTTTTGCATTTTCAAAGCAAACCACCTTTTGCATTTTCAAAGCAAACCACGTTTGAATTTTCAAAGCAAACCACCTTTTGCATTTCAATGCAAACCACGTTTTGCATTTTCAAAGCAAACCACTTTGTGCAATTTCAAAGCAAACAACGTTATGCTTTTTCAATGCAAACCACCTTATGCATTTTCAAAGCAAACCACCTATTCTAAGCAAACCACCTTTTGCATTTTCATGGCAAACCACCTTTTGCATTTTCAAAGCAAATCACCTTTTGCATTTTCAAAGCAAAGCACATTTTGTATTTTCAAAGCAAACCACCTTTTGCATTTTCAAAGCAAACCACCTTTTGCATTTTCAAAGCAAACCACCTTTTGCATTTTCAAAGCAAACCACTTTTTGCAATTTCAAAGCGAACCACCTTTTATATTTTCAAAGCAAACCACCTTATGCATTTTCAAAGCAAACCACCTTTTCAAAGCGAACCACCATTTGCATTTTCAAAGCAAACCATCTTTTGCATTTTCAAAGCTAACCTTTTTGCATTTTCAAAGCCAACCATCTTTTGCATTTTCAAAGCAAACCACCTTACGCATTTTCAAAGCAAACCACCTTTTCAAAGCAAACCACATTTTGCATTTTCAAACCAAACCACCTTTTGCATTTTCAAAGCAAACCACCTTTTAAATTTTAAAAGCAAACCACCTTTTGCATTTTCAAAACAAACCACCTTTTGCATTTTCAAAGCAAACCACCTTTTGCAATTTCAAAGCAAACCACTTATAGCATTTACAAAGCAAACCACCTTTTGCATTTTCAAAGCAAAACACTTTTTGCTATTTCAAAACAAACCACCTTTTGCATTTTCAAAGCAAACCACCTTTTGCATTTTCAAAGCAAACCACCTTTTGCATTTTCAAAGCAAACCACTTTTTGGCATTTTTATACCAAACCACATTTTGCATTTTCAATGAAAACCAACATTTGCATTTTCAAAGCAAACCACCTTTTGCATTTTCAATGAAAACCAACATTTGCATTTTCAAAGCAAACCACCTTTTGCATTTTTAAAAGCAAACCACCTTTTGCGTTTTCAAAGCAAACCACCATTTGCATATTAAAAGCAAGCCACTTTTTGCATTTTCAAATCAAACCACGTTTTGTATTTTCAAAGCAAACCACATTTTGCATTTTCAAAGCAAACCACTTTTTTGCAATTTCAAAGCAAACCTTCTTTTGCATTTTCAAAGCAAACCACCTTTTCCATTTTCAAGCAAACCATCTACTGCATTATAAAATCAAACCTTTTTGCATTTTCAAAGCATACCATCTTTTGCATTTTCAAAGCAAACCACTTTTTACTATTTCAAAACAAACCACCTTTAGCATTTTCAAAGCAAACCACCTTTTGCATTTTCAAAGCAAACCGCCTTGTGTATTTTCAAAGCAAACCACCTTTTTCATTTTCAATGCAAACCAGCAAACCAAGTTTTGCATTTTCACAGCAAACCTTTTGCATTTTCAAAGCAAACGACCTTTTGCATTTTGAAGGAAAACCACATTTTGCATTTTGAAAGCAAACCTCCTTTTGGCATTTTTATAGCAAACCACCTTTTGCCTTTTCATAGCAAACCACCATTTGCATTTTCAACGCAAACCTTTAGCATTTTCAAAGCAAACCAGCTTTTTCATATTCAAAGCAAACCACCTTTTGCATTTTGAAAGCAAACCTCCTTTTGGCATTTTTATAGCAAACCACCTTTTGCCTTTTCATAGCAAACCACCATTTGCATTTTCAACGCAAACCTTTTGCATTTTCAAAGCAAACCACTTTTTGGCATTTTTATACCAAACCACATTTTGCATTTTCATTGAAAACCAACATTTGCATTTTCAAAGCAAACCACCTTTTGCATTTTTAAAAGCAAACCACCTTTTGCATTTTCAAAGCAAACCACCATTTGCATATTAAAAGCAAGCCAGTTTTTGCATTTTCAAATCAAACCACGTTTTGTATTTTCAAAGCAAACCACATTTTGCATTTTCAAAGCAAACCACTTTTTTGCAATTTCAAAGCAAACCATCTTTTGCATTTTCAAAGCAAACCACCTTTTCCATTTTCAAGCAAACCATCTACTGCATTATAAAATCAAACCTTTTTGCATTTTCCAAGCAAACCACCTTTTGCATTTTCAAAGCAAACCACCGTTTCCATTTTCAAAGCAAACCATCTACTGCATTTTTAAAGCAAACCTTTTTGCATTTTCAAAGGAAACCACCTTTTGCATTTTCAATCCACCTTTTCCATTTTCAAAGTAAACCATCTGCTGCTTTTTTAATGCAAACCTTTTTGCATTTTCAAAGTATACCATCTTTTGCATTTTCAAAGCAAACCACCTTTTACATTTTCAATGAAAACCAACATTTGAATTTTCAAAGCAAACCACGTTTTGCATTTTCAAAGCAAACCACTTTTTGCAATTTCAAAGCAAACAACGTTATGCATTTTCAATGCAAACCACCTTATGCATTTTCAAAGCAAACCACCTATTCTAAGCAAACCACCTTTTGCATTTTCATGGCAAACCACCTTTTGCATTTTCAAAACAAATCACCTTTTGCATTTTCAAAGCAAACCACATTTTGTATTTTCAAAGCAAACCACCTTTTGCATTTTTAAAGCAAACCACCTTTTGCATTATAAAGCAAACCACCTTTTGCATTTTCAAAGCAAACCACTTTTTGCAATTTCAAAGCGAACCACCTTTTATATTTTCAAAGCAAACCACCTTATGCATTTTCAAAGCAAACCACCTTTTCAAAGCGAACCACCATTTGCATTTTCAAAGCAAACCATCTTTTGCATTTTCTAAGCAAACCTTTTGCATTTTCAAAGCTAACCATCTTTTGCATTTTCAAAGCAAACCACCTGATGCATTTTCAAAGCAAACCACCTTTTCAAAGCAAACCACCTTTTGCATTTTCAAAGCAAACCACCTATTGCATTTTCAAATCAAACCACCTTTTGCATTTTCAAAACAAACCATCTTTTGCATTTTCAAAGCAAACCACCTTTTGCATTTTCAAAGCAATTTTTTTTCGCATTTTCAAAGCAAACCACCTTTTGCATTTTCAAAGCAAACCACGTTTTGCATTTTTATACCAAACCACCTTTTGCATTTTCAAAGCAAACCACCTTTTACATTTTCAATGAAAACCAACATTTGCATTTTCAAAGCAAACGACGTTTTGCATTTTCAAAGCAAACCACGTTTTGCAATTTCAAAGCAAACAACGTTATGCATTTTCAATGCAAACCACCTTATGCATTTTCAAAGCAAACCACCTATTCTAAGCAAACCACCTTTTGCATTTTCATGGCAAACCACCTTTTGCATTTTCAAAACAAATCACCTTTTGCATTTTCAAAGCAAAGCACATTTTGTATTTTCAAAGGAAACCACCTTTTGCATTTTTAAAGCAAACCACCTTTTGCATTATAAAGCAAACCACCTTTTGCATTTTCAAAGCAAACCACTTTTTGCAATTTCAAAGCGAACCACCTTTTATATTTTCAAAGCAAACCACCTTATGCATTTTCAAAGCAAACCACCTTTTCAAAGCGATCCACCATTTGCATTTTCAAAGCAAACCATCTTTTGCATTTTCAAAGCAAACCTTTTGCATTTTCAAAGCTAACCATCTTTTGCATTTTCAAAGCAAACCACCTTATGCATTTTCAAAGCAAACAACCTTTTCAAAGCAAACCACCTTTTGCATTTTCAAAGCACACCACCTATTGCATTTTCAAATCATACCACCTTTTGCATTTTCAAAACAAACCATCTTTTGCATTTTCAAAGCAAACCACCTTTTGCATTTTCAAAGCAATTTTTTTTCGCATTTTCAAAGCAAACCACCTTTTGCATTTTCAAAGCAAACCACCTTTTGCAATTTCAAAGCAAAGCACCTTTTGCATTTTCAAAGCAAACCACTTATAGCATTTTCAAAGCAAACCACCTTTTGCAGTTTCAAACCAAACCACTTTTTTGCATTTTCAAAGCAAACCACATTTAACATTTTCAAAGCAAACTACCTTTTGCACTTTCAAAGCAAACGACCTTTTGCATTTTCAAAGCAAATCAGCTTTTGCATTTTCAAAGCCCACCGCCTTTTGCATTTTCAAAGTAAACCAACTTTTGCATTTTCAAAGCAAACCAACATTTCCATTTTAAAACCAAACCACCTTTTGCATTTTATAACCAAAACACCTTTTGCATTTTAAAAGCAAACCATCTTTTGCATATTAAAAGCAAGCCACCTTTTCCATTTTCAAAGCAAACCACCTTTTGTATTTTCAAAGCAAACCACCTTTTGCATTTTCAAAGCAAACCACCTTGTGTATTTTCAAAGCAAACCACCTTTTTCATTTTCAATGCAAACCAGCAAACCAACTTTTGCATTTTCATAGCAAACCTTTTGCATTTTCAAAGCACTTTTGCATTTTAAAAGAAAACCACATTTTGCATTTTGAAAGCAAACCTCCTTTTGGCATTTTTATAGCAAACCACCTTTTGCCTTTTCAAAGCACACCATCTTTTGCATTGTCAAAGCAAACATTTTGCATTTTCAAAGCAAACCACCTGATGCATTTTCAAAGCAAACCACCTTTTCAAAGCAAACCACCTTTTGCATTTTCAAAGCAAACCACCTTTTGCATTTTCAAAACAAACCATCTTTTGCATTTTCAAAGCAAACCACCTTTTGCATTTTCAAAGCAATTTTTTTTCGCATTTTCAAAGCAAACCACCTTTTGCATTTTCAAAGCAAACCACGTTTTGCATTTTTATACCAAACCACCTTTTGCATTTTCAAAGCAAACCACCTTTTACATTTTCAATGAAAACCAACATTTGCATTTTCAAAACAAACCATCTTTTGCATTTTCAAAGCAAGCCAACTTTTGCATTTTCAAAGCAAACCACCTTTTGTATTTTCAAAGCAAACCACCTTTTGCATTTTCAAAGCAAACCACCTTGTGTATTTTCAAAGCAAACCACCTTTTCCATTTTCAATTCAAACCAGCAAACCAACTTTTTCATTTTCATAGCAAATCTTTTGCATTTTCAAAGCAAAGGACCTTTTGCATTTTCAAAGAAAACCACATTTTGCATTTTGAAAGCAAACCTCCTTTTGGCATTTTTATAGCAAACCACCTTTTGCCTTTTCAAAGCAAACCACCATTTGCATTTTCAAAGCAAACCACTTTTTGCAATTTCCAAGCAAACCAACGTTTGCATTTTCAATGCAACCCACCTTTTTCATTTTAAAAGCAAACCACCTTTTGCATTTTCAAAGCAAACCACCATTTGCATTTTCAAAGCAAACCTTTTGCATTATCAAAGTAAACCCTTTGCATTTTCAAAGCAAACCTTTAGCATTTTCAAAGCAAACCAGCTTTTTCATATTCAAAGCAAACCACCTTTTGCATTTTCAAAGCAAACCACCTTTTGCATTTTCAAAGCATACCATCTTTGCATTTTCAAAGCAAACCACCTTTTGCATTTCCATTAAAAAGCAGCTTTTGCATTTTCAATGCAAACCAGCAAACCACCTTTTGCATTTTCAAAGCAAACGACCGTTTGCATTTTCAAAGCAAACCACCTTTTGCATTTTCAAAGCAAACCACTTTTTCGCATTTTTATACCAAACCACCATTTGCATTTTCAATCCACCTTTTCCATTTTCAAAGTAAACCATCTACTGCTTTTTTAAAGCAAACCTTTTTGCATTTTCAAAGCATACCATCTTTTGCATTTTCAAAGCAAACCACCTTTTGCATTACCATTAAAAAGCAACTTTTGCATTTTCAATGCAAATCAGCAAACCACCTTTTGCAATTTCAAATCAAACAACGTTTTGTATTTTCAAAGCAAACCACCTTTTGCATTTTCAAAGCAAACCACTTTTTTTGCAATTTCAAAGCAAACCATCTTTTGCATTTTCAAAGCAAACCACCTTTTCCATTTTCAAAGCAAACCATCTACTGCATTTTTAAAGCAAACATTTTTGCATTTTCAAAGGAAACCACCTTTTGCATTTTCAATCCACCTTTTCCATTTTAAAAAGCAAACCATCTACTGCTTTTTTAAAGCAAACCTTTTAGCATTTTCAAAGCATACCATCTTTTGCATTTTCAAAGCAAACCACCTTTTACATTTTCAAAGCAAACTACTTTTTGGCATTTTTATACCAAACCACCTTTTGCATTTTCAAAGCAAACCACCTTTTACATTTTCATTGAAAACCAACATTTGCATTTTCAAAGCAAACCACATTTTGCACTTTAAAAGCAAACCACCTTTTGCATTTTCAAAGCAAACCACCATTTGCATATTAAAACAAAGCCACTTTTTGCATTTTCAAATCAAACCACGTTTTGTATTTTCAAAGCAAACCACCTTTTGCATTTTCAAAGCAAACCACTTTTTTTTGCAAATTCAAAGCAAACAACCTTTTGCATTTTCAAAGCAAACGACCTTTCGCATATTAATAGCAAACGACCGTTTGCATTTATAGAGCAAACGACCATTTGCATTTTCAAAGCAAACCTCCTTTTGCATTTTCAAAGCAAACCACCTTTTGCAATTTCAAAGCAAACCACCTTTTGCATTTTCGAAGCAAACCACCTTTAACATTTTCAAAGCAGACCACCTTTTTTTGCATGTTCAAAGCAAACCACACATTTGCAATTTCAAATTAAACCACCTTTTGCATTTTCAAAGCAAACCACCTTTTCCATTTTCAAAGCAAACCATCTACTGCATTTTTAAAGCAAACCTTTTGGCATTTTCAAAGGAAACCACCTTTTGCATTTTCAAAGCAAACCACCTTTTACATTTCCATTAAAAAGCGGCTTTTGCATTTTCAATGCAAACCAGCAAACCACCTTTTGCATTTTCAAAGCAAACCACCTTTTACATTTTCAAAGCAAACCACTTTTTGGCATATTTATACCAAACCACCTTTTGCATTTTCAAATCAAACCACCTTTTACATTTTCATTGAAAACCAACATTTGCATTTTCAAAGCTAACCACCTTTTGCATTTTAAAAGTAAACCACCTTTTGCATTTTCAAAGCAAACCACCATTTGCATATTAAAACAAAGCCACTTTTTGCATTTTCAAATTAAACCACGTTTTGTATTTTCAAAGCAAACCACCTTTTTCATTTTCAATTAAAACCGACATTTGTATTTTCAAAGTAAACCACCTTTTGCATTTTCAAAGCAAACCACTTGTTTGCAATTTCAAAGCAAACCATCTTTTGCATTTTCAAAGCAAACCACCTTTTCTATTTTCAAAGCAAACCATCTACTGCATTTTTAAAGCAAACCTCATTTTGCATTTTCAAAGCAAACCACATTTTGCATTTTCAAAGCAAACCACCTTTTGCATTTTCAAAGCAAACCAACTATAGCATTTTCAAAGCAGATCACCTTTTTGCATGTTCAAAGCAAACCACACATTTGCAATTTCAAATCAAACCACCTTTTGCATTTTCAAAGAAAACCACCTTTTCCATTTTCAAAGCAAACCATCTATTGCATTTTTAAAGCAAACCTTTTTGCATTTTCAAAGGAAACCACATTTTGCATTTTCAATCCACCTTTTCCATTTTCAAAGCAAACCATCGACTGCTTTTTTAAAGCAAACCTTTTTGCATTTTCAAAGCATACCATCTTTTGCATTTTCAAAGCAAACCACATTTTGCATTTCCATTAAAACGCAGCTTTTGCATTTTCAATGCAAACCAGCAAACCACCTTTTGCATTTTCAAAGCAAACGACCGTTTGCATTTTCAAAGCAAACCAACTTTTACATTTTCAAAGCAAACCACATTTTGGCATTTTTATACCAAACCACCTTTTGCATTTTCAAAGCAAACCACCTTTTACATTTTCATTGAAAACCAACATTTGCATTTTCAAACCAAACCACCTTTTGCATTTTAAAAGCAAACCACTTTTTGCATTTTCAAAGCAAACCACCATTTGCATATTAAAACAAAGCCTCTTTTTGCATTTTCAAATCAAACCACGTTTTGTATTTTCAAAGCAAACCACTTCTGCATTTTCAAAGCAAACCAATTTTTTCCAATTTCAAAGCAAACAATCTTTTGCATTTTCAAAGCAAACGACCTTTTGCATATATAAAGCAAACGACCTTTTGCATTTTCAGAGCAAACGACCTTTTGTATTTTCAAAGCAAACAACCTTTTGCATTTTCAAAGGAAACCACCTTTTGCATTTTCACACCACCTTTTCCATTTTCAAAGCAAACCATCTACTGCTTTTTTAAAGCAAACCTTTTTGAATTTTAAATGCAAACCACCTTTTGCATTTTCAAAGGAAACCACCTTTTGCATTTTCAAACAAAACCACCTTTTCCATTTTCAAAGCAAACCATCTATTGCATTTTTAAAGCAAACCTTTTTGCATTTTCAAAGGAAACCACATTTTGCATTTTCAATCCACCTTTTCAATTTTCAAAGCAAACCATCTACTGCTTTTTTAAAGCAAACCTTTTTGCAATTTCAAAGCATACCATCTTTTGCATTTTCAAAGCAAACCACATTTTGCATTTCCATTAAAACGCAGCTTTTGCATTTTCAATGCAAACCAGCAAACCACCTTTTGCATTTTCAAAGCAAACGACCGTTTGCATTTTCAAAGCAAACCACCTTTTACATTTTCAAAGCAAACCACATTTTGGCATTTTTATACCAAACCACCTTTTGCATTTTCAAAGCAAACCACCTTTTACATTTTCATTGAAAACCAACATTTGCATTTTCAAACCAAACCACCTTTTGCATTTTAAAAGCAAACCACCTTTTGCATTTTCAAAGCAAATCACCATTTGCATATTAAAACAAAGCCACTTTTTGCGTTTTCAAATCAAACCACGTTTTGTATTTTCAAAGCAAACCACTTTTGCATTTTCAAAGCAAACCACTTTTTTGCAATTTCAAAGCAAACAATCTTTTGCATTTTCAAAGCAAACGACCTTTTGCATATTAAAAGCAAACGACCTATTGCATTTTCAGAGCAAACGACCTTTTGTATTTTCAAAGGAAACCTCCTTTTGCATTTTCAAAGGAAACCACCTTTTGCATTTTCAAACCACCTTTTCCATTTTCAAAGCAAACCATCTACTGCTTTTTTAAAGCAAACCTTTTTGTATTTTCAAAGCAAACCACCTTTTGCATTTTCAAAGCAAAACACCGTTTCCATTTTCAAAGCAAACCACCTTTTGCATTTTCAAAGCAAACCACCTGTTGCATTTCCATTAAAAAGCAGCTTCTGCATTTTCAATGCAAACCAGAAAACCACCTTTTGCATTTTCAAAGCAAACGACATTTTGCATTTTCAAAGCAAACCACCTTTTGCATTTTCAAAGCATACCATCTTTTGCATTTTCAAAGCAAACCACCTGTTGCATTTCCATTAAAAAGCAGCTTCTGCATTTTCAATGCAAACCAGAAAACCACCTTTTGCATTTTCAAAGCAAACGACCTTTTGCATTTTAAAAGCAAACGACCTTTTGTATTTTCAAAGCAAACGACCTTTTGCATTTTCAAAGCAAACTACCTTTTGCATTTTCAAAACAAACCATCTACTGCATTTTCAAAGCAAACCATCTACTGCATTTTTAAAGCAAACCTTTTTTGCATTTTCAAAGGAAACCACCTTTTGCATTTTCAAACCACCTTTTCCATTTTCAAAGCAAACCATCTACTGCTTTTTTAAAGCAAACCTTTTTGCATTTTCAAAGCAAACCACCTATATCATTTTCAAAGCAAACCATCTTTTGCATTTTCAAAGCAAGCCAACTTTTGCATTTTCAAAGCAAACCACCTTTTGTATTTTCAAAGCAAACCACCTTTTGCATTTTCAAAGCAAACCACCTTGTGTATTTTCAAAGCAAACCACCTTTTCCATTTTCAATTCAAACCAGCAAACCAACTTTTTCATTTTCATAGCAAATCTTTTGCATTTTCAAAGCAAAGGACCTTTTGCATTTTCAAAGAAAACCACATTTTGCATTTTGAAAGCAAACCTCCTTTTGGCATTTTTATAGCAAACCACCTTTTGCCTTTTCAAAGCAAACCACCATTTGCATTTTCAAAGCAAAACACTTTTTGCAATTTCCAAGCAAACCAACGTTTGCATTTTCAATGCAACCCACCTTTTTCATTTTAAAAGCAAACCACCTTTTGCATTTTCAAAGCAAACCACCATTTGCATTTTCAAAGCAAACCTTTTGCATTATCAAAGTAAACCCTTTGCATTTTCAAAGCAAACCTTTAGCATTTTCAAAGCAAACCAGCTTTTTCATATTCAAAGCAAACCACCTTTTGCATTTTCAAAGCAAACCACCTTTTGCATTTTCAAAGCATACCATCTTTGCATTTTCAAAGCAAACCACCTTTTGCATTTCCATTAAAAAGCAGCTTTTGCATTTTCAATGCAAACCAGCAAACCACCTTTTGCATTTTCAAAGCAAACGACCGTTTGCATTTTCAAAGCAAACCACCTTTTGCATTTTCAAAGCAAACCACTTTTTCGCATTTTTATACCAAACCACCATTTGCATTTTCAATCCACCTTTTCCATTTTCAAAGTAAACCATCTACTGCTTTTTTAAAGCAAACCTTTTTGCATTTTCAAAGCATACCATCTTTTGCATTTTCAAAGCAAACCACCTTTTGCATTACCATTAAAAAGCAACTTTTGCATTTTCAATGCAAATCAGCAAACCACCTTTTGCAATTTCAAATCAAACAACGTTTTGTATTTTCAAAGCAAACCACCTTTTGCATTTTCAAAGCAAACCACTTTTTTTGCAATTTCAAAGCAAACCATCTTTTGCATTTTCAAAGCAAACCACCTTTTCCATTTTCAAAGCAAACCATCTACTGCATTTTTAAAGCAAACATTTTTGCATTTTCAAAGGAAACCACCTTTTGCATTTTCAATCCACCTTTTCCATTTTAAAAAGCAAACCATCTACTGCTTTTTTAAAGCAAACCTTTTAGCATTTTCAAAGCATACCATCTTTTGCATTTTCAAAGCAAACCACCTTTTACATTTTCAAAGCAAACTACTTTTTGGCATTTTTATACCAAACCACCTTTTGCATTTTCAAAGCAAACCACCTTTTACATTTTCATTGAAAACCAACATTTGCATTTTCAAAGCAAACCACATTTTGCACTTTAAAAGCAAACCACCTTTTGCATTTTCAAAGCAAACCACCATTTGCATATTAAAACAAAGCCACTTTTTGCATTTTCAAATCAAACCACGTTTTGTATTTTCAAAGCAAACCACCTTTTGCATTTTCAAAGCAAACCACTTTTTTTTGCAAATTCAAAGCAAACAACCTTTTGCATTTTCAAAGCAAACGACCTTTCGCATATTAATAGCAAACGACCGTTTGCATTTATAGAGCAAACGACCATTTGCATTTTCAAAGCAAACCTCCTTTTGCATTTTCAAAGCAAACCACCTTTTGCAATTTCAAAGCAAACCACCTTTTGCATTTTCGAAGCAAACCACCTTTAACATTTTCAAAGCAGACCACCTTTTTTTGCATGTTCAAAGCAAACCACACATTTGCAATTTCAAATTAAACCACCTTTTGCATTTTCAAAGCAAACCACCTTTTCCATTTTCAAAGCAAACCATCTACTGCATTTTTAAAGCAAACCTTTTGGCATTTTCAAAGGAAACCACCTTTTGCATTTTCAAAGCAAACCACCTTTTACATTTCCATTAAAAAGCGGCTTTTGCATTTTCAATGCAAACCAGCAAACCACCTTTTGCATTTTCAAAGCAAACCACCTTTTACATTTTCAAAGCAAACCACTTTTTGGCATATTTATACCAAACCACCTTTTGCATTTTCAAATCAAACCACCTTTTACATTTTCATTGAAAACCAACATTTGCATTTTCAAAGCTAACCACCTTTTGCATTTTAAAAGTAAACCACCTTTTGCATTTTCAAAGCAAACCACCATTTGCATATTAAAACAAAGCCACTTTTTGCATTTTCAAATTAAACCACGTTTTGTATTTTCAAAGCAAACCACCTTTTTCATTTTCAATTAAAACCGACATTTGTATTTTCAAAGTAAACCACCTTTTGCATTTTCAAAGCAAACCACTTGTTTGCAATTTCAAAGCAAACCATCTTTTGCATTTTCAAAGCAAACCACCTTTTCTATTTTCAAAGCAAACCATCTACTGCATTTTTAAAGCAAACCTCATTTTGCATTTTCAAAGCAAACCACATTTTGCATTTTCAAAGCAAACCACCTTTTGCATTTTCAAAGCAAACCAACTATAGCATTTTCAAAGCAGATCACCTTTTTGCATGTTCAAAGCAAACCACACATTTGCAATTTCAAATCAAACCACCTTTTGCATTTTCAAAGAAAACCACCTTTTCCATTTTCAAAGCAAACCATCTATTGCATTTTTAAAGCAAACCTTTTTGCATTTTCAAAGGAAACCACATTTTGCATTTTCAATCCACCTTTTCCATTTTCAAAGCAAACCATCGACTGCTTTTTTAAAGCAAACCTTTTTGCATTTTCAAAGCATACCATCTTTTGCATTTTCAAAGCAAACCACATTTTGCATTTCCATTAAAACGCAGCTTTTGCATTTTCAATGCAAACCAGCAAACCACCTTTTGCATTTTCAAAGCAAACGACCGTTTGCATTTTCAAAGCAAACCAACTTTTACATTTTCAAAGCAAACCACATTTTGGCATTTTTATACCAAACCACCTTTTGCATTTTCAAAGCAAACCACCTTTTACATTTTCATTGAAAACCAACATTTGCATTTTCAAACCAAACCACCTTTTGCATTTTAAAAGCAAACCACTTTTTGCATTTTCAAAGCAAACCACCATTTGCATATTAAAACAAAGCCTCTTTTTGCATTTTCAAATCAAACCACGTTTTGTATTTTCAAAGCAAACCACTTCTGCATTTTCAAAGCAAACCAATTTTTTCCAATTTCAAAGCAAACAATCTTTTGCATTTTCAAAGCAAACGACCTTTTGCATATATAAAGCAAACGACCTTTTGCATTTTCAGAGCAAACGACCTTTTGTATTTTCAAAGCAAACAACCTTTTGCATTTTCAAAGGAAACCACCTTTTGCATTTTCACACCACCTTTTCCATTTTCAAAGCAAACCATCTACTGCTTTTTTAAAGCAAACCTTTTTGAATTTTAAATGCAAACCACCTTTTGCATTTTCAAAGGAAACCACCTTTTGCATTTTCAAACAAAACCACCTTTTCCATTTTCAAAGCAAACCATCTATTGCATTTTTAAAGCAAACCTTTTTGCATTTTCAAAGGAAACCACATTTTGCATTTTCAATCCACCTTTTCAATTTTCAAAGCAAACCATCTACTGCTTTTTTAAAGCAAACCTTTTTGCAATTTCAAAGCATACCATCTTTTGCATTTTCAAAGCAAACCACATTTTGCATTTCCATTAAAACGCAGCTTTTGAATTTTCAATGCAAACCAGCAAACCACCTTTTGCATTTTCAAAGCAAACGACCGTTTGCATTTTCAAAGCAAACCACCTTTTACATTTTCAAAGCAAACCACATTTTGGCATTTTTATACCAAACCACCTTTTGCATTTTCAAAGCAAACCACCTTTTACATTTTCATTGAAAACCAACATTTGCATTTTCAAACCAAACCACCTTTTGCATTTTAAAAGCAAACCACCTTTTGCATTTTCAAAGCAAATCACCATTTGCATATTAAAACAAAGCCACTTTTTGCATTTTTAAATCAAACCACGTTTTGTATTTTCAAAGCAAACCACTTTTGCATTTTCAAAGCAAACCACTTTTTTGCAATTTCAAAGCAAACAATCTTTTGCATTTTCAAAGCAAACGACCTTTTGCATATTAAAAGCAAACGACCTATTGCATTTTCAGAGCAAACGACCTTTTGTATTTTCAAAGGAAACCTCCTTTTGCATTTTCAAAGGAAACCACCTTTTGCATTTTCAAACCACCTTTTCCATTTTCAAAGCAAACCATCTACTGCTTTTTTAAAGCAAACCTTTTTGTATTTTCAAAGCAAACCACCTTTTGCATTTTCAAAGCAAAACACCGTTTCCATTTTCAAAGCAAACCACCTTTTGCATTTTCAAAGCAAACCACCTGTTGCATTTCCATTAAAAAGCAGCTTCTGCATTTTCAATGCAAACCAGAAAACCACCTTTTGCATTTTCAAAGCAAACGACATTTTGCATTTTCAAAGCAAACCACCTTTTGCATTTTCAAAGCATACCATCTTTTGCATTTTCAAAGCAAACCACCTGTTGCATTTCCATTAAAAAGCAGCTTCTGCATTTTCAATGCAAACCAGAAAACCACCTTTTGCATTTTCAAAGCAAACGACCTTTTGCATTTTAAAAGCAAACGACCTTTTGTATTTTCAAAGCAAACGACCTTTTGCATTTTCAAAGCAAACTACCTTTTGCATTTTCAAAACAAACCATCTACTGCATTTTCAAAGCAAACCATCTACTGCATTTTTAAAGCAAACCTTTTTTGCATTTTCAAAGGAAACCACCTTTTGCATTTTCAAACCACCTTTTCCATTTTCAAAGCAAACCATCTACTGCTTTTTTAAAGCAAACCTTTTTGCATTTTCAAAGCAAACCACCTATATCATTTTCAAAGCAAACCACCATTTGCATTTTCAAAGCACACCACCTTTTACATTTTCAAAGCAAACTCCCTTTTGCATTTTCAATGCAAACCAGCAATCCACCTTTTGCATTTTAAAAGCAAACCACCTTTTTGCATTTTCAAAGCACACCACTTTTGCATCTTCAAAGCAACCACCTTTTGCTTTTTCAAAGCAAACCACTATTCGCATTTTCAAAACAAACCTTTTGCAATTTCAAAGTAAACCCTTTGCATTTTCAAAGCAAACCTTTTGATTTTAAAAGCAAACCACCTTTTTTTTCATTTTCAAATCAAACCACCTTTTGCGTTTTCAAAGCAAACCACCATACGCCCTTCAAAGCAAACCGCCTTTTGCATTTTCAAAGTAAACCCTTTGCATTTTGAAAGCAAACCACTTTTTCAATTTCAAAGCAAACCACCATTTGCATTTTCAAAGCAAACCACCTTTAGCATTTTCAAAGTAAACCACCTTTTGCATTTTCAAAGCAGACCAACTTTTGCATTTTTCAAAGCAAACCTCCTTTTGGCGTTTTTATAGGAAACCACCTTTTGCATTTTAAAAGCAAACCACCTTTTGCATTTACAAAGCAAACCACCTTTTGCATCTTCTAAGCAACCACCTTTTGTTTTTTAAAGCAAACCACCATTTTCCCTTCAAAGCAAACCACTTTTTGCATTTTCAAAGCAAACGTTTTGCATTTTCAAAGTAAACCCTTTGCATTTCAAAGCAAACCTTTTGATTTTAAAAGCAAACAACCTTTTTTTCATTTTCAAAGAAAACCACCTTTTGTATTTTCAAAGCAAACCACCATTTGCCCTTCAAAGCAAACCACTATTTGCATTTTCAAAGCAAACCTTTTGCATTTTCAAAGCAAACCACCATTTGCATTTTCAAAGCAAACTACCTTTTACATAGTAAAGACAAACAACCTTTTGCATTTTCAAAGCAAACCACCATTTCCATATTAAAAGAAAGCCACCTATGGCATTTTCAAAGCAAACCACCTTTTGTATTTTCAAAGCAAACCACCTTTTGCATTTTCAAAGCAAACCATTTTTTTTGCAATTTCAAAGCAAACCACCTTCTGTAATTTCAAAGCAAACCACTTTTTCCTTTTTCAAAGCAAACTATCTACTACATTATAAAGCAAACCTTTTTGGATTTTCAAAGCAGACCACCTTTTGCATTTTCAAAGCACACCACATTTTGCATTTTCAAAGCAAACCAGCTTTTGCATTTTCAATGCAAACCAGCAAACGACCTTTTGCATTTTCAAAGCAAACCACCTTTTGCATTTTCAAAGCAAACCACCTTTTTCATTTTCAAAGCAAACCACCGTTTGCATTTTCATTGAAAAGCAGCTTTTGCATTTTCAATGCAAACCAGCAAACCACCTTTTGCATTTTCAAAGCAAATGACCTTTTGCATTTTCAAAGCAAACGACCTTTTGCATTTTCAAAGCAAACCACCTTTTGCATTTCCAAAGCAAACCACTTTTTGGCATTTTTATACCAAACCAACTTTTGCATTTTCAAAGCAAACCACTTTTTTGCAATTTATAAGCAAACCACCTTTTGCATTTTCAAAGCAAACCACCTTTTCAATTTTCAAAGCAAACCATCTACTGCATTTTTAAAGAAAACCTTTTTGCATTTTCAAAGCAAACCACCTTTTGCTTTTTCAAAGCAAACCACCTTTTGCTTTTTCAAAGCAAACCACCTTTTGCATTTTCAAAGCAAATCACGTTTTCCATTTTCAAAGCAAACCACGTTTTGCATTTTCAAAGCAAATCACCTTCTGCATTTTCAAAGCAAACCACCATTTGCCCTTCAAAGCAAACCACTATTTTCATTTCCAAAGCAAACCTTTTGCATTTTCAAAGTAAACCCTTTGCATTTCCAAAGTAAACCCTTTGCATTTTCAAAGCAAACCTTTTGATTTTAAAAGCAAACCACCTTTTTTCATTTTCAAAGCAAACCACCTTTTGCATTTTCAATGCAAACCAGCAAACCAAATTTTGCATTTTCAAAGCAAACCACCTTTTCCATTTTCTAAACAAACGACATTTTACATTTTCAAAGCAAAGCACATTTTGCATTTTCAAAGCAAACCGCCTTTTGGCATTTTATAACAAACCACCTTTTGCATTTTCAAAGCAAACCACCATTTGCATTTTCAAAGCAAACCACTTTTTGCAATTTCAAAGCAAACCACCTTTTGCCTTTTCAAAGCAAACCACCTTTTGCCTTTTCAAAGCAAACCACCTTTTGCTTTTTCAAAGCAAACCACAATTTGCCCTTCAAAGCAAACCACTATTTGCATTTTCAAAGCTAACCTTTTTGCATTTTCAACCTAACCCTTTGCATTTTCAAAGCAAACCTTTTGCATTTTCAAAGCAAACCACCTTTTGCATTTTCAAAGCATACCATCTTTTCGTTTTCAAAGCAAACCACCTTTTGCATTTCCATTAAAAAGCAGCTTTTGCATTTTCTATGCAAACCAGCAAACCACCTTTTGCATTTTCAAAGCAAACCACCTTTTACATTTTCAAAGCAAACCACCATTTGCATTTTCAAAGCAAACCACCTTTTGCATTTTCAAGGTAAACCACCTTTTGCATTTTCAAAGCAAACCACCATTTGCATATTAAAAGCAAGCCACCATTTGCATTTTCAAAGCAAACCACCTTTTGTATTTTCAAAGCAAACCACCTTTTGCATTTTCAAAGCAAACCACATTTTTTGCATTTTCAAAGCAAACCACCTTTTGCATTTTCAAAGCAAACCACCTTTTCCATTTTCAAAGCAAACAATCTACTGCATTTTTAGCAAACCTTTTTGCATTTTCATAGCAAACCACCTTTTGCATTTTCAAAGCAAACCACCTTTTGCATTTTCAAAGCAAACCTCCTTTTGCATTTTTAAAGCAAACCACCTTTTGCATTTTCAAAGCACACCACCTTTTGCATTTTCAAAGCAAACCACCTTTTGCATTTTCAATGCAAACCAGCAAACCAACTTTTGCATTTTCAAAGCAAACCACTTTTTGCATTATCAAAACAAACGACCTTTTGCATTTTCAAAGAAATCCACATTTTGCATTTTCAAAGCAAACCGCCTTTTGGCATTTTATAGCAAACCACCTTTTGCATTTTCAAAGCAAACCACCATTTGCATTTTCAAAGCAAACCACTTTTTGCAATTTCAAAGCAAACCACATTTTGCATTTTCAAAGCAAACCACCATTTGCATTTTCAAAGCAAACCACCTTTTGCATTTTCAAAGCAAACCATGTTTTGCATTTTCAAAGCAAACCACCATTTGCCCTTCAAAGCAAACCACTATTTGCATTTTCAAAGCAAACCTTTTGCATTTTCAAAGTAAACCCTTGTGCATTTTCAAAGCAAACCACCTTTTGCATTTTCAAAGCAAACCTCCTTTTGGCGTTTTTATAGGAAACCACCTTTTGCATTTTAAAAGCAAACCACCTTTTGCATTTTCAAAGCAAACCACCTTTTACATCTTCTAAGCAACCACCTTTTGCTTTTTCAAAGCAAACCACCATTTTCCCTTCAAAGCAAACCACTTTTTGCATTTTCAAAGCAAACGTTTTGCATTTTCAAAGTAAACCCTTTGCATTTCAAAGCAAACCTTTTGATTTTAAAAGCAAACAACCTTTTTTTCATTTTCAAAGAAAACCACCTTTTGCATTTTCAAAGCAAACCACCATTTGCCCTTCAAAGCAAACCACTATTTGCATTTTCAAAGCAAACCTTTTGCATTTTCAAAGCAAACCACCATTTGCATTTTCAAAGCAAACCACCTTTTACATAGTAAAGACAAACAACCTTTTGCATTTTCAAAGCAAACCACCATTTCCATATTAAAAGAAAGCCACCTATGGCATTTTCAAAGCAAACCACCTTTTGTATTTTCAAAGCAAACCACCTTTTGCATTTTCAAAGCAAACCAGTTTTTTTTGCAATTTCAAAGCAAATCACCTTCTGTAATTTCAAAGCAAACCACTTTTTCCTTTTTCAAAGCAAACTATCTACTACATTATAAAGCAAACCTTTTTGGATTTTCAAAGCAGACCACCTTTTGCATTTTCAAAGCACACCACATTTTGCATTTTCAAAGCAAACCAGCTTTTGCATTTTCAATGCAAACCAGCAAACGACCTTTTGCATTTTCAAAGCAAACCACCTTTTGCATTTTCAAAGCAAACCACCTTTTTCATTTTCAAAGCAAACCACCTTTTGCATTTTCATTGAAAAGCAGCTTTTGCATTTTCAATGCAAACCAGCAAACCACCTTTTGCATTTTCAAAGCAAATGACCTTTTGCATTTTCAAAGCAAACGACCTTTTGCATTTTCAAAGCAAACCACCTTTTGCATTTCCAAAGCAAACCACTTTTTGGCATTTTTATACCAAACCACCTTTTGCATTTTCAAAGCAAACCACTTTTTTGCAATTTATAAGCAAACCACCTTTTGCATTTTCAAAGCAAACCACCTTTTCAATTTTCAAAGCAAACCATCTACTGCATTTTTAAAGAAAACCTTTTTGCATTTTCAAAGCAAACCACCTTTTGCTTTTTCAAAGCAAACCACCTTTTGCTTTTTCAAAGCAAACCACCTTTTGCATTTTCAAAGCAAATCACGTTTTCCATTTTCAAAGCAAACCACGTTTTGCATTTTCAAAGCAAATCACCTTCTGCATTTTCAAAGCAAACCACCATTTGCCCTTCCAAGCAAACCACTATTTTCATTTTCAAAGCAAACCTTTTGCATTTTCAAAGTAAACCCTTTGCATTTCCAAAGTAAACCCTTTGCATTTTCAAAGCAAACCTTTTGATTTTAAAAGCAAACCACCTTTTTTCATTTTCAAAGCAAACCACCTTTTGCATTTTCAATGCAAACCAGCAAACCAAATTTTGCATTTTCAAAGCAAACCACCTTTTCCATTTTCTAAACAAACGACATTTTACATTTTCAAAGCAAAGCACATTTTGCATTTTCAAAGCAAACCGCCTTTTGGCATTTTATAACAAACCACCTTTTGCATTTTCAAAGCAAACCACCATTTGCATTTTCAAAGCAAACCACTTTTTGCAATTTCAAAGCAAACCACCTTTTGCCTTTTCAAAGCAAACCACCTTTTGCCTTTTCAAAGCAAACCACCTTTTGCTTTTTCAAAGCTAACCTTTTTGCATTTTCAACCTAACCCTTTGCATTTTCAAAGCAAACCTTTTGCATTTTCTAAGCAAACCACCTTTTGCATTTTCAAAGCATACCATCTTTTCGTTTTCAAAGCAAACCACCTTTTGCATTTCCATTAAAAAGCAGCTTTTGCATTTTCTATGCAAACCAGCAAACCACCTTTTGCATTTTGAAAGCAAACCACCTTTTACATTTTCAAAGCAAACCACCATTTGCATTTTCAAAGCAAACCACCTTTTGCATTTTCAAGGTAAACCACCTTTTGCATTTTCAAAGCAAACCACCATTTGCATATTAAAAGCAAGCCACCTTTTGCATTTTCAAAGCAAACCACCTTTTGTATTTTCAAAGCAAACCACCTTTTGCATTTTCAAAGCAAACCACATTTTTTGCATTTTCAAAGCAAACCACCTTTTGCATTTTCAAAGCAAACCACCTTTTCCATTTTCAAAGCAAACAATCTACTGCATTTTTAGCAAACCTTTTTGCATTTTCATAGCAAACCACCTTTTGCATTTTCAAAGCAAACCACCTTTTGCATTTTCAAAGCAAACCTCCTTTTGCATTTTTAAAGCAAACCACCTTTTGCATTTTCAAAGCACACCCCCTTTTTGCATTTTCAAAGCAAATCACCTTTTGCATTTTCAATGCAAACCAGCAAACCAACTTTTGCATTTTCAAAGCAAACCACTTTTTGCATTATCAAAAACAAACGACCTTTTGCATTTTCAAAGAAATCCACATTTTGCATTTTCAAAGCAAACCGCCTTTTGGCATTTTATAGCAAACCACCTTTTGCATTTTCAAAGCAAACCACCATTTGCATTTTCAAAGCAAACCACTTTTTGCAATTTCAAAGCAAACCACATTTTGCATTTTCAAAGCAAACCACCATTTGCATTTTCAAAGCAAACCACCTTTTGCATTTTCAAAGCAAACCATGTTTTGCATTTTCAAAGCAAACCACCATTTGCCCTTCAAAGCAAACCACTATTTGCATTTTCAAAGCAAACCTTTTGCATTTTCAAAGTAAACCCTTGTGCATTTTCAAAGCAAACCACCTTTTGCATTTTCAAAGAAAACCACCTTTTGCATTTTTAAAGCAAACCACATTTTGCATTTTCAAAGCAAACCTTTTGCATTTTCAAACAAAACCTTTTGAATTTTCAAATCAAATCTTTAGCATTTTCTAAGCAAAGCACCTTTTGCATTTTCAAAGCCATCCTTTTGCATTTCCAATCCAAACTACCTTTTGCTTTTCTAAACCAAACCACCATTTGCATTTTCAAACAAAACTACATTTTTACATTTTGAAAGAAAACCACCTTTTGCATTTTCAAAGCCAGCCACATTTTCCATAAAGCAAACCACCTTTTGCATTTTCAAACCAAACCACCTTTTGCATTTTCAAAGCAAACCCTTTGCATTTTCAAAGCAAACCTTTTGCAATCTCAAGGCAAACCACCTTTTGTATTTTCAAAGCAAACCACATTTTGCATTTTCAAAGCAAAACCACTTTTGCATTTTCAAAGCAAACCATTCTTGCATTTTCAAAGCAAACTAACAATTGCATTTTCAAAGAATACCACCTTTTGCATTTTCAAAGCAAACCTTTTGCATTTTCAAACCAAACCTTTTGCATTTTCAAACCAAACCTTTTGCATTTTCAAACCAAATCTTTTGCATTTCCAAACCGAACCACCTTTTGCATTTTCAAAGCAAATCAATTTTTGCATTTTCAAAGGAAACCACCTTTTGCATTTTAAAAGCAAACCTTTTGCATTTTCAAACCAAACCTTTTGCATTTCCAAACCAGACCACCATTTGCATTTTCAAACCAAACCACCATTTGCGTTTTCAAAGCACACCTTTTGCATTTTCAAAGCAAACCTTTTGCAGTTTCAAACTGAAGTGGGCGCATGTGCGCAGGTGCGGGGCTCTTCTAGAGTGTGCGCATGTGCAAGACTTTTCCGGAGTGTGCGAATGTGCGAGGTATTTCGGGCGGGAAAGGCCTGCGGAATCAGCCATGTTTGCCAGACGTTTCTGAGTTTATGTATTAAAGAAATAAGTTGCTTAAAGCTTAAATAAAGTTAAGTAAATTTTGAGTAGTGAAAAGTTTCATTTGCCTCGCAACAATATAAGCAACTTATCTTAGCAGTCCGACTTGGGATGGAGAAACTATTGAAACCACAACGCTTGGATCTGGATCCCAACTCACCTGCTACTGCAAAGGAATGGAAGCTCTGGCTTCGTATATTAAATAACTTCTTTGATGAGTGTGGCAATGATGCACCAGACAGACTCAAGACATTAATAAGCTTCGTCTCTTCTGATGTATATGATTACATAGTGGAATGTACAACTTATGTTTCTGCTATTGATGTACTAAGCAGTCTCTTCGTTAAGACACCCAATGTGATATTCGCTCGGCACCTCCTTGGTACTCGGAAACAAAAACCTGGTGAGTCAATTGATGAATTTTCACAAGTACTTCAAAGACTTAGTAAAGACTGTCCATTCAAAGTAGATACGGCTGATCAATATCGACAGGAACTTATTCGAGACTCTTTTATCAATGGTTTGGCATCGCCTTTAATACGACAGAAACTATTAGAAAACAAAACCTTGGCTTTACAGTCAGCTTACAATCAAGCTTATTAGACTTGGCTCAGAAACATTGTGATGCATATGACTCATCTAATGTGTATTCTGCTGCAACTACTACAAAATAATTTCACCCAAGTACTAATATGGAGCAAGCTGAAACAATTTCTACTGATAAAGGAGACCTTGCTGCAGTATATCATTATTCAAAAAGGAAGTGTTACTTTTGCGGGGGTAATATTCATAAGAGAGAGAGATGCCCTGCTCAAGAGGCAACTTGTAATAGTTGTGGCAAGAAGGGACATTTTTCTAGAGTATGCAAGTCCAAAGCAACTACTAAAAGTGTGACTGCTGCCATGTATATGCCTTCTTTATGTGTAATTATAGCTGCATTTCCTCAGAGCTTGTCTCATGCAGCTACAACATTATCCATCAATGGCCATACACTTAATGTACTACTTGATTCTGGCAGTTCAGAACGTTTTATAAGTGAACAAGTTGTGTCTCGACTAAATCTAACTATAATTCCTTCAAATAGAGAAATCTCGATGGCTCTGACAACTCTCAATACTCAAATTATTGGATCTTGTATTGTAGACTTTATTCTGAACAAAACTAGCTATAAATCTGTATGTCTTGGTATTTTGAAAAATTTGTGTAGCGATATAATTCTAGGTCAGGATTTTCAGAAACAGCACAGATCACTTCAAATAATGTCTGAAGGAACTATGCCTGATCTTGTATTGTCAAAGCCACCAGTATTGTGTGTTTTTTCTGCTGCATCTGTTGAATGTCCTTCATTATTCACTAATTTATCCTCCAAGTGCAAGCCAATTGCTACAAAATCAAGACATTTTAGTAAAGATGATAGGAACTTTATCAACACAGAAGTAACTAATCTTTTACAAGAAGGTATCATAGAACCCAGCTCTTCCCCTTGGAGGGCACAAGTTGTCGTGGTTAAGGACCCCTTGGAGAGACATAGAAAGAGACTCTGCATTGATTACTCTATAAACCAGTTCATGGATCTTGATGCATATCCACTACCTCGTATAGAAGAGATTATCAATACATTAGCTAATTATAAGATATTCTCTACTTTTGACTTAAAAAGTGCTGACTACCAAATTCCTTTGAAGGAATCAGAGAAGAAATACACTGCGTTTGAAGCAAATGGGAAATTATATCACCACTGCAGAGTTCCTTTTGGTGTAACTAATGGCGTGGCTGTTTTTCAGAGAGAGATGGACAAACTTGTTGAACAAGAAAACCTTAAAGATACTTTCCCTTATCTTGATAATTTAACTATTGCTGGAAAAGACCAAGCTGAACATGATGAAAATGTACAACGGTTTTTAGATGTTGTACATTCTAAACATCTAACATTAAATGAGGCAAAGTTAATAACATCAGTGTCAACAATTAATATTCTTGGTTATTGGGATGGAAATGATATAATCCAGCCTGATCCAGAAAGACTCTGCCCACTCCAAGAGATCCCTGTTCCAGTCACATTACACTCTCTACGAAGGGTTCTTTGGATGTTTGCATATTATGCTCAATGGATACCAAATGTTGCTGACAAAATTCAACCTTTGATTAGAACAAAATCTTTCCCCCTTGACTCTACAGCAATTGGTGCCTTTACTTCTAGACAATTAGAATCTGCGACATTACACGCCATCGATGAGGATCTCCCCTTTGTTGTTGAATGTGATGCCTCTGATTTAGCAGTATCAGCAACATTAAATCAAGGAGGACGACCAGTGGCTTTCATGTCACGTACTCTCCAAGGTATTGAATTGCACTACCCTCCCGTTGAAAAGGTAGCTACACCAATTATTGAAGCAGTGAGGAAATGGAGTCATTTCCTTGCTCGCCAGCACTTCACTTTGATAACAGATCAGCGTTCAGTAGCTTTTATGCTGGATAATCGGAAATGAACGAAGATTAAAAACAGTAAAATTCATGAATGGAGGATTGAATTATCTGCATATAGTTATTCAATTGAGTACCGCCCTGGTAAGGATAATGTTGCTCCAGATACATTAACTCCAGCATTTTGTGCCTCTGTTCATTCTTCTGCACTCACTGATCTTCACAATGGGCCGTGTCATCCTGGAATCACACATTTGTTGCACTATGTTCGTTCCAAAAACGTACCTTTCTCTACAGAAGATGTTGTGAGGAAGGGGTTAATAGGTATAGTTGATTTAGACTAAGAACCCTTTGTATTGTAGAGAGTAGATGAGCTTCAAGGATGAGAAAAAGGAGATAGCGACAGTCCAGGAAGAACTGGGGTAAAGGGCATGAACAACTCTCTAGTGCGCATGGGTAATGAGACAAATGAATATTGCAAACACACCCATCATGACAAGATGTCTGATTTAAATGCACATGCGATGTATGATGTGGGAGGCACCGGGGGCGGGACCGGTAGATTGTGCCCCTCAGTGCTCTGATTTGAAAGGAGCCCGAAGGGGAGGAATAAAGGTGTAACAAATGTAAAATGATATGAATAAAAGAGAGTGGCTTTCCCGACCTCGGTGTGTCTCGACAGGGGAGGCACCCGACTCTGCAGACTTGCTAATAAATAAACTTGTTTCTCTAATTTCTCTAGCATCGTGATTGTGAGCACTCACTTTTTGCACCTCACAAGCCTGGGGGCTCGTCTTGGGATCGCCACTCCGGCCGGCTGGCGGCGGTATACGGGAGAAGGGACAGTGCACCCCGCTGATTCAGCCGCCCTGGACCCCTTGCTTGCCGTCAGCGGTTTGAGCGAGTGATATCCCAGACCAGAGATTAGAGAAACAAGTGGGAGTAGTTGGAAATCGCGAGGAGCCAAATCGAGTGGTTCTTGTGCACAGGACCCGGGTAAGAAAACGACTATTAAGTACTACTCGGGCGATTAAATAGATCGGGGGAAATTCCGATCGGGAGGATGGGCAATGAAAACGGAAAGCCCAAAAGGGAGGGGAAGGGCGGTAAAGCCGCATTCTGCCTGATAGTCCGTTGGGGCGAATGCTGAGCCTCTGGGGGCAAGGAAATCCCCAGGGATTTTATATATGTGATAATTATATTGTATTTGTAGACCACATTGTAAGAGTAAGTAAGTAAGTAAGTAAGTTTTATTAGAATCAAAAATGTCCACTGTAGGTAGGTGTATGTTCCTTTAAATAAATCAGGTCATGGTGAAAGGCGACGAACAGCTGTAAGATAACGATTAACTGTTTGTATCCTCGTAACCTGGAAGGGGAAGTTGTAAAATCAGCTTTTGGTTTTTCTGATGTTCTTTTAGATTTCTAGTCAGTAAAGTTAATTTGGGAAATTGTTACTAGTGCTGGGAATTGGACATTTAAAATAGTGGTGAATATGGATTGAAATAATTGGAAATAAGTTCATTGGTAAACATTCAAGTTTAGAAAGGAAGGAGAGAGAGGCAGTTAGAAGATAACAGAAGTAGAAAAACGACAGGCGTGAAAGTAATAAAGCAGGAGGAGTCAGTGGAAGATTTAAAAAAGAAAGGTGAATGAATTTGCAAGGAGGCTAGAATATTTGAGAAGCAAGAAATTGAGTTTAGAATCAGAAAGAAGGCATACCAGAAAGGATTAAAGTTGGAAGCATTGGGATAAAGTGATGAGACTGCTTTAAAGAGAAAAGAGAAGGACAGACACAGATTATCCCTTGGGGCACCCATAAACTGAGAGGGCTAAAAAAACACCTCACCCTATATCCCTGATGGGGAGGAAATGGATTAGGGCTTTGGAGGAGGAGAACGTGGGACGATTATTGACCATGGAAGATTTGAAGGCACTGTTGGTAAAAGTGACAGAACTACTGAAGATGGATGGTATAAACTGATGTGAACAATGTAATAAGCAATGGCATACTGTTTGACACAGTCAGGCAGAGGGTATGGCAGGCCCTTAGACAATGTAATCCAGCAGGCTATCTGGAAAACCAGCTGAAAAGGTGGAGAGTTGATTGATGAACATTATATTATGAACTACTGTGGTGGAGTCAAGCAGATTGGAGAAGGTGGTGAGATTGTCATTAATTTCCCACCCCCGATTCAGCGAACAGTTGGTCTCTGCGGTCGAGAAATATCGCAAAGATAGGAAAAAGACTTGCAAACCAGCAGGAGGAGCTGTTGTCAATAAACAATGGACCTGGTTGAAAAGACAAGTGAGTCCTATGACGGAACCAAGCAGGGCCAGAGAATTACATGCCAATAATGAATGTCTTTCGGGAACGTTTCCTCAAAAAATCCTATCAGGAGTGAAATTAATCTGGATATAAGCCCTAACAGGACTGGGGTCCCCAAGAGAGAAAAGGATTTAAAGGAGGATTTGTTGGTATTGTTCCATAAGTGAAAAGCGATGTAAGAGAGAGAGAGAAATAATAATAATAATAAATCAATTAATACTTCCGAATGTAGGACAGAGGATGATAACCCTGGGAAAAGGCAGGATATAGTTCAGACTAGATTAGGTATAAGCCCTGTAGTGTCGTTTATGATGAATAAGGTAATTAAGAGGTTTGGTAGACCTACAGAAATCAGCTTTGACAACGGATTGTTTTCATTTAGGGAGTAGCCAAGTTGGCGATAGAGACCCTTAGAGTAAAATACACATTTGGGTATGTAACACCTGCAGTTACAGGCATGGTGGAAAGAATAAATGGAACATTGAAGGTTAATATAAATAAGATTTGTTTAATTACAAAGTTGATTTGGAACGATGCCCTGCCATTGGCACTGAAGAGATGTTGCATGCAAACTAACCGAACAGGTGGCACAATGGAGAGGTCCCTACAAGAAATCGAGTTTGGAACAGTTAAATATAGAATTTTAAAAGTATATGAAACAGTTAATTATGATATACAAGTCTATTTATGAACAGGTAAAGTAAAAGCTGTTGGAGGTGGACCAGGAGGAAGGACCCTTTAAACCTGAAGACAAGGTGTATGTATGAGTTTTCTAAACTACCGACCGATGTTCAGGTAGAAGGTTGATATACCTGGTACCATTTCAATATTTACATGAGGGCCGTCCCGCAGGTATGAATAGATAATAGCCCTGAGGTAAGTGAACAGGAGGACAAAGATGTGAGAAAAGAGTAGAGTTTTACCAAGAACGTTGTTTGACATCAGTGGTGGGCAAAATAATGGAAAGGATACTTAAGACAATATATAAGAATGTGGATAAATAGGGTAGGATTAGGAAGATTTAGCATGGGTTTGTGATTGTGATGTTTGACTAATCTTGAATTTTTTGAAAAAGTTATTAGGGAAATTGATGAGGGTAAAGTGGTGGATGTTGTCTAGATGAACTTCAGTAAGGCCTTTGACAAGGTTCAATAAGGAAATAAGGTTGGTTAAGAAGGGTTAGTAAGGAATAGCAAGATGGATTAAAAAGTGGCTGTATGGGAGATGTCAGAGAGCAATGGTGGATGGATGTTTGTCATGTTGGAGGTCAGTGACTAGAGGGGTACCTCGGGGATGTGTGTTGGGTCCGCTGTTGTTTGTCATGTGAATCAATAATCTGGATGTTGGTGTGGTAAAATAGATTAATAAGTATGTAGATGATACTAAGATAGGGGGTGTTGTGAATAATGAAGTAGATTTTAAAAGTGTACAGAGAGATTTAGATCATTTGGAAGAGTGGGTTGAAACATGACAGATGGGTTTAATGTTGATAAGTGTGAGATGATACATCTTGGCAGGACAAATCAAAATTGAACCTACATGGTAAATGATTGTGAATTGAGGAATGAAGTTGAACAGAGGGATCTAGGAATAACTGTGCATAGTTCCCTAAAGGTGGAATCTCATGAAGATAGGATGGTAAAGAAAGATTTTGGTGTGTTGGCCTTTATAAATCAGAGCATTGTGTATAGAAGTTGGGTTGTAATGTTAAATTGTACAAGGTATTGGTGAGGTCAATTGTGGAGTATGGTGTATAATTTTGGTAGGCATAATTATAGGAAAAAGGTCAACAAAATAGAGAGAGTACAGAGGAGATCAATTAGTATGTTGCCTGGGTTTCAGCAACTAAGACACAGAGAAAGGTTGAACAAGTTAGGTCTTTATTATTTAGGAAAGATAGAAGGGGTCCCAGCAAATACAAGGGAATGATGTATTCCTAAGGAACTATTTACTGGCAGTATCTCGTTCTATTACAGAATTAAAAACCAAGGGGCTGCTGGCCCAGAGTCCCCATCTCGACTTTCCAATCCATTCTGTGAAAGCGGGGGACTGGGATCTTGTAACATCATGGAAGGAAGAAAAGCTGCAACCTAAGTGGACTGGTCCATATTTGGTACTAATGACCACGGAAACAGCAGTGCGGACAAAAGAAAACGGGTGGACATACGCAAGTCGAGTTAAGGGTCCTGTGGAGGCCCCACCAGACAATATCAGCCCGTGGACTGTGCGCAAAGGAGAGGAACCATTGACGTTAATATTTACCAAGAACCCGCGGGGAAAAATGAAGATTTCGTGTTGGTGGGTCGTGTGTTGGGTGGTTACCCAACTCGTGAGTAATATAACATGCATAAAAATCACAATACCACAGAATAGAAGGTCCACCACCATCCCATTTGATGTATGTAAAGGAAAATGGTGCTGCGGCTATAGAATGTATGTATGCACCCATCCCTGTAAACATTGGCACTACAGTCCTCTTGGGGAGGAGGGGTTTGAGTGCTATACAAGAAATAACCCAAAGGGACAGGACATGGGGATGGTGCTCAACTGCAATCAGACGTATAACATTGGAGAACTCAATGAAGGAAGCCAACGACAAGAGAGAGGGTGAAAGGATCATTCGACACACACATATATATAGATGCGATAGGGGTGCCAAGAGAGGTACCTGATGAATTCAAAGCCAGAAACCAGATAGCTGCGGGCTTTGAGTCCATACTCTTCTGGTGGTCCACAATTAATAAAAATGTGGACTGGATCAACTACCTATACTACAATCAACAACGCTTTATAAAATACACTCGAGATGCGGTTGAAGGATTAGCGGAACAACTGACAGATACCAGCCTAATGGCCTGGCAAAATCGCATGGCCTTAGACATGCTACTGGCTGGAAGGTTCGACCAGCCCGACGCGAGGTTCGATCGCCCGGCGCGAGGGAGCTGACATCCCTCCGATGCGGGAGCTTGATCGCCTCGGCACGGAGGGCCCGAACGCCGCTGGCTACGGGTGTCAAGATCGTTCCGTCAACTGAGGCTCGAGCCCACGACCGAGGAAGAACAAAGGGAAGGACTTGAACTTTATTTCGCCTTCCATCACAGTGAGGAATGTGTAGGAGTCACTGTGGTGAATGTTCATGTTAAAATGTGTTTTTGGTGATCTGTTACTTTTAATTGTATGACTGACCTGGCCAATAAATTCCTCGTATGTTGCAAAACATACTTGGCAAATAAAGTGTGGTTCTGATTCTGACTTATTTCTCATACCAGGGTTCATACACTTGGAACAGCTATAAATTCAAGGGCTTTCAAGGACCAAAAATCCCATTCCAAGGACCAAAATTTCAGTAAACATTGATGGTTTATCGGAGACGTATATCAATTGCTTGGTATTGGATGATTTGATTCTGTACCAAATAACAGCAAGTAAGAAGGTTGGCTGGTCACCATGTAAGATTTGATTCAAAATCATGTTTTACACATCTCTGGTACAAAGACCACAGCAGAAAAATCAACTTTCAACTCAAAGTTCCTTCGAAGTTATGAACCATTTATATAGCTCGAAACATTGCCAAAGGCCCATTGGAATTTGGAGTTGAGACCTTGTTTTCTGTTGTGTTACTTGTGTGATCTGATGTACAGGCACTGATTTTCAGGGAAATCTGAGAAGGTGATCAGTCAATCCATTGGCCCATGTTGCACAGAATGACACTAAACCACATAATAATTAATTACACACAATAAAATAAATATAATAATAATAATAAACTTTATTTCAGACTCAAGGTCCAGACAAGGGGCAACATTACATAAAAATGCATTACATATTTAAAAATATCATAAAGTACATATAAAATCTTAGTATATCACTTATAAAAGCATCATAAATTATATATTAAGAAAAAAAAACACAATGCATGAATTAAAATCCAGAATAAAAGAATGATCAATGTCCTACAACGAGACAGCGATGTTACCAGCATTACACCATCTAGGTTTCCTTAGTAGTGTTCTCATGGCATCATTATATGACACCTTTAGTCTCTGCAAACTTGTCTTTCCATAGTTCGACCACACGTGCGCAGTATAGAGTGGTGTGCAGTATGCTCTAAATAGCGACATCTTAACCACATCTGCACACGCACCAAACTTACTCAAGAGAATATCATCCTGTATATACAGCATGCGTTGTTGCCTATAAATATCCTCATCATCTGTCATTTGTTCTGTAATAAAATGCCCTAGATATTTTACCTTATTACAGACACTAAGATTATTGTCAGACAATTTAAAATCAGGACATTTTAGACATTTATCCTCTTTGGTTCTACAGATCATAACAGCACTCTTACCAGCGTTATATTTAATATCATGTTCCATACCATACACAGAACATATAGTAAGGAGCTGCTGTAGACCAGCGCTAGATGGACTAAAGACCACAAGATCATCTGCATACATAATATGGTTCACTAACATATTACCAATCATGCACCCAGTATTACAGGCTTTCAATTGTTTGGACAGATCGTCAATATAAAGATTAAAAAGGACTGGGGACAAAATCCCCCCTTGTCTAACACCATTGCTAACCCCAAATGGGGCTGAGACCCTATTGCCCCATTTTATTTGCATAGTCTGGTGGGCATACCAGTAGGCCAGAATTCTCACAGTGTATTTAGGCACCCATCTTTGACTCATTTTAACAATCAGATTTGTGCGATTAACATGATCAAAGGCTTTGGAAGCATCAATAAAGCACATAAGGATTGAAGAGGTTTTGCCTATATTTGTTTACAATCTCCTTTAGGGCATATATGCATAAGTCAGTGCCATGTTTAGCTTTAAAACCAAACTGATTATCTGTGGAGTTAACAAACTCATTTATTCTATCCAGCAGAACTCTTTCTAAAACGTTTGACAATATGCTGGCTAAAGCTATGGGCCTGTAATTATTTAGGCTGCCTACTTTACCAGCTTTGTCCTTAATGACCGGCACTAACAGAACAGACAACATTGAGTCTGGTAACAAGCCATGAATCATAAAGCCAGTAAAACAAATAGCAAGGAGAGGAGCTATCCTCATACTCACATACTTAAGATGTTCAGCAGAAATATGATCCAAGCCTCTTGCTTGGTTGTTGGACACCTTGTTCATGGCATTATACACCTCTGAGAGGGGGCGCTGTCCTATACGGCTGCCAGTCCTGCAGCTGTCCGTTTCTTTCACTTCTTTTTTATTATTTTTAGTACGTAAAAGTGTTGTTTGGGGGTCTAATTATTTTATGTGTGGGTGTGGGGGGGAGGGGGAAACTGCTTTTTCTAGGCCGTAGCTGGTCGGGGAGGCTGCCTTCCTCCGAGTAGCACCTTCGACCAGCCCTCGAGGCCTACCAGCGGGGCCTGGAGCGGCGTTTCCTGAGGGGACCTGGCCAGAACCTCGGCTTCGGCGGCGGCACAGCGCTGGAGCGCTATCGCGGAGTGGGCGATGCCTTGCCTGGGTCGCCGCGCTGGAACTACGGTATGCTGGGATCTGCCGATTGAACATCGTGGTGCTGCAGGTCTGTGGAGTAGACAGCCGTGGGCAGTGGCGCTGACTTTGAACATCGGGAGCCTGGGATCTATCGCCGAGATTACCAGTGGTGGAACTCCGTCCATAGCGGCCTGTTGGCTTTGGAAGCCGTGGTCTCCAGTAAGGAGGAGGCCGTTCCAGGCATCCCAAGCCGATGACAGGAATCTCCCGACGCCGGAGCACCATCACCCGGCGAGAGGGCCTGAAACATCGGGCCTCCGTAGCGGCGACTGTGGAGACCTCAATAGGCCCGACTATGGGTGGACAAGAGGATGGGGACTGGACTTTGTGCCTTCCCTCACAGTGGGAACCATTGTGGGGGGGATGTTTTTATGTTTTAATGTTAAACTTCTTCTTTAATGCTATGTTGTACTTTTATTAGTGTGCTGCAAGGACATCTGAATTTCCCATTGAAAATGGGATTAATAAAGTACTTATTATTATCATTATTATTATGTGACATAATCACCATTGAGTCACTACTCTCAATATTGTCCACCCTATACAAGTCACCTTGGACACAGTTGAATAAAGTACTATAATGTTGTTGCCATAACTCCGCGATATTAGCTGTTCCAGAGATTCCATCTACAGTGCATGGTAGAGATGTTTTGCAACTGTTAAGAGCTCTCACTTCTTTCCAAAAATCTGTAGCCTTGTTACTTAGCAGCTTCTTAGCCATGGAATCAGCCCTCATAGCCAAACGTGGGCAGCAGGTGGGACTAGTGTAGAATGGGCATGTAGGTCAGTGTGGCACGTTGGGCCGAAGGGCCTGTTTCCACGCTGTGTCACTGTGTCTCTCTGTCTCTCTCTGTCGCTCTCTGTCTCTCTCTCTCTGTGTCTTTCTCTCTGTATGTCTCTCTCTCTCTCTCTCTCTCTCTCTCTCTGTCTGTCTCTGTCCCTGTCTCTCTGTGTCTCTCTCTCTCTCTGTCTGTCTCTCTGCCTCTCTCTCTCTGTCTCTCTCTCTGTGTGTCTTTCTCTCTGTATGTCTCTCTCTCTCTCTCTCTCTCTCTCTCTCTGTCTGTCTCTCTGTCTCTCTCTCTGTCTCTCTCTCTGTCTGTCTGTCTCTCTGCCTCTCTCTCTCTCTGTCTCTCTGTCTCTCTGTCTCTCTCTGTCTCTCTCTCTCTCTCTCTATCTGTGTCTCTCTCTGTCTCTCTCTGTCTCTCTCTCTGTCTCTCTCTGTTTGCTAGAGGGGATTTGGATCCGATTCAGACAATGCCAACTGCGGGCTGGCAGGGGGGAATGGACCGAAGGGCCTGTTTTGGCCGCTCCGGACTTCCCACATCCACGCCATTGTCCTGCAAGGTCGGCTTGGTGAGTTTGGAAGGGGTTTGGGGCAAATGGTTTGGAAATGAGACAGAAATCGGCCTGAAGGGCTGTATTAAGGGTGACTATAGGGTGAATTATAAAATGCTGGGATCGGCCTACAAGCGCCTGTGCATGCTCCCCCTGCTGCATTAAAGGGAATGCATGCATCATTGGCTGGATTGTTGCCCCCCCCCCCCGCTGCATGGCAGCGCTTTCATCCTCACCTGCTCTTCACAGCTGGATTCCCGCACCATTTCCGGTTGAGTGGCGAACCCCTCCTCCACAAAGTCGCTTCCTGGGGAAGGGGGGACGCTTTAGAACGGCGCACCGGCGCTGGCAAAGTGGGACGGCGCGTCTCAGGCGTCCGGGTGGAGGGCGAAACGTCGCAGGTTTGGTTCCGGGAGATAAGACGAGGGGGAGAGGGGAGAGAGGGAGAGGGAGAGGGAGAGATAGAGAGAGAGAAGCAGGGAGAGAGATTGACGAGGGAGAGAGAAGTATTCACCCCTCCCTCCCTCCCTCTCTGGGCGGCACGATGGCCCAGCGGTAGAGTTGCCGCCTCACGGCGCCAGAGACCCCGGTTCCATCCCAACCACGGGTGCTGTCTGTGTGGAGTTTACACGTTCTCTACCCGTGACCAGCGTGGGATTTTTCCGGGCGCTCCGGATTCCCACCACACTCCAAAGACGTGCGGGTTTGTAGGTTAATTGGCTTCTGGTAAAGATTGTAAACTGTCCCCCAGTGTGTGTGTGTGTAGGATATTGTTAGTGTGTGGGGATCGCTGGTCGCTTGTGAAACTTTTTAGATACCAAAGGAATCAAGCAAAAACACAAATAATGCCTTACTGTTGATGAAATGCAGTGAGCAAACGTGTTAATTCCCAATATTTTCAATCTTGATATTTGCACGGCCAATGTCCGCCAATCACTTTAGCTACTGTTGTCCCTTCAGCTGTTGCTTCTATCTACCATCATTTCTCCTCACTTATGGAATTCTGAAGTAGGATAAATGTCTCTCACGCTTACCCCGATTTCCATAATTATTTACAGCGCAAACATTGGCCATGGCGGCGGTTTTTAACGGGCCCACTACGCTGGAAACAATGGTAAGTGTTTACCTGAAGTTCATCGTATGTACTCCAGTTGGCGTAGCGTGGCAACAGTACGGGTCACGGGTCGTGACCTGACTGCCGTGCAACCTCCCTATAATAAAGTGGGGAATTTTATCTAGCAGGTGTGTGGTCGAGGTAACCTGATTATAAGAGGGGGAAGGGGAAGACCCATCACTACACTCCCTGTAGGGGGATGGGAGCACTAGGACCCAGCAGAGACAGACCACGTGCTGTCTGCATGGTGGAGGTTGTGGGCCTGGTGCTGAGCCGGGAACTCTGGTGAGGTGACGGCTCTGGCCCGCTGGTGGCCGATGGAGAGACGAGGGAGGGTCGGCGGGCGGAGTCGCTGGTGGAGGCCCGTTGGGGGGGGGGCTGGAGTAGAGATACGGGCAGCAGCATCGGTGGTCGTGGTGACAGTGAAGGTCGGCGACAGTGGCCACGCCCGGGGAGGCGGTGAGAGTCGGCGGCTGCGGGCGGCAGTTTCGCTGGTCCGGGCCTCAGTTCTATCCGTACTGACTCCACATCTCCTGATTCGATGTCATCCCTCGTAAGGGACTGAATTTCATTCTCACCAACAGAGCTACCCCACCCTCTGCCACCTGTCTGTCTGTCTTTTCGAGCGTACGTATACCCCTGAATATTCAGTTCCCAGCCCTGGTCCTCTTGCAGCCATGTCTCTAATTCCCATGACATTATACTTGCCAATTTCTAACGGAGCCTCAAGCTCATCCACTTTATTTCTCATACCAAGGGTGCGTACACTTGGAACAGCTATAAATTCAAAGACTTTCAAGGTCCAAAAATCCCATTTCCAAGGACCAAAATTCAGTAAACATTGATGGTTTATCGGAGACTTGTACATAAATTGCTTGGTATTGGATGATTTGATTCTGTACCAAATAACAGCAAGTAAGAAGGTCGGCTGGTCGCCATCTCAGATTTGATTGAAAATCATGTTTTGCACACCTCTGGTACAAAGAACACAGCAGAAAAATCAACTTTCAACTCAAAGTTCCTTCGAAGTTATGAACCATTGATATAGCTCGAAAATTTGCCAAAGGCCCATTGCAATTTGGAGTTGAGACCTTGTTTTCTGTTGTGTTACTTGTGTGCTCTGATGTACAGGCACTGATTTTCAGGGAAATCTGAGAAGGTGATCAGTCAATCCATTAGTCCATGTTGCACAGAATGAGACTAAACCACATAATAATTAATTACACACAAGATGGTTAACTTGTCTATATTCGCACTTCATTAGAGCAGTGATGGTCCATTTTCTCATCTCTTAGTTATTCAATCTGAAACCATGATAATGGAAAACTGCTTTTCAACCAGTCCCTGCAAACCTGTACTGTCCCTAACTGCTTCAAAGTCTGCACCATTGTCCCTGTACCCAAAAAGACAAGGATTGCTGGTCTTAAAGATTACAGGCCTGTCGCACTGACCTCTAGTCATCAGGCGTGAGACAGGAAAAAACTGAAAAAGGAGGAAGAGAGATTGGGGTCCAGAAAAATGTGGTAATTGCACCTTAAAATGACACAATTTTCTTGCCTATTGACCCTAAATCTATACTGTAATTTATTGTAGCTGAAAATAACACACTTTACTTGCTTGTCACTTCTTAATTTACATACAAAATGTGTGATAATCATACCTTAAAATGACCTTGCTTGTTTACACTTGTCATATTGCAAATATTTTATATTCCACCTACACCTCCTTGTAACATGATACCTGTCCCTTGCTTGTTTACTCTAATTAGAGAGAAGTACCCTTTACACAGGACATTTTTGATAATTATACCTTGAAATGACACCATTTGCTTGCTTGTTTACCCTTAATTTATACTGTAATGTTGTTAAATTATACCTTACAACAGGGGCCTCCAAACGTTTCTCCATGAGGGCCACATTATATATTTGGCACATTTTTGCAGGCCATAGAAAAACATAAAGAAATGTCAGTTTTATCAATTTAATGAACTCAAAAAAGAACTTAAGTAAAACAAATGGAAGAAATTCAAAACAAAACTTGTAGCCACCATTCAAGGTTAACCAACAAAATCATAATGTTTTATGCAACCACATTAATGGGAAGGATGGAAATGCTATTGTGATTTCAATATGTCATGGAAACCCTCAACTTGATAGCCTGGAGCAAACTGAGGTGTAAGTTCCCGCGCTCCCCAGTGTTGCAGTGCTCATTCTGTAGGTGCCGGAGTGTCAAACAGGGACGTCACTTCAGGTTTTGCTTGTTGGGGGGGGGGGGGAAGCTAGTCTCCCAAGAGGGTCAAACAAGATTATAGCCTATCACTACATCCCAGTGCATAACTAGTACAATAACACATATATTTAATTTAATAATAACAAAATATTGCACGGGTGCACTGACACACTCACCCACTCACCTCCACACCCACACACTCACACATACCCACACACACTCACCCACACACTCATACATACCCACACAAACCCACACAAACACATACCCACACACACTCACACAAACCCACTTATGCCCATACACTCACACACTTACCCATTCCCACACACACCCGCACACACACACCCACACTCCCTCACATACCCACACATACACGCACACCCCCCACACACAACCCCACTCATGCCTACACACACACACACACACCCACTTACACCCACTCCCACACACTCACCCACTCATGCCCACTTACCCACACACTTACCCACTCCCACACACACATCTCTAGACCCCCACACCCACACACACACACTCACTCCCACATACCCACACCGACAAATACCCACACACTCACATTCATCCCCACACCCACATTCACTCGCCCACACACCCACACCGCCTCACCCACCTTCTCACACATTCCCACACCCACTCCCACCCACACACACACACCGCCTCACCCACATACACACACACACACACACCCACACTCACCCACGCACATACACACACACACACACCCATACCCACACACACACACACACCGCCTCACCCACAAACACACACCCACACCCACTCCCACCCACACACACACACACCGCCTCACCCACAAACACACACACACACCCACACTCACCCACGCACATACACACACACACACCCATACCCACACACACACACACACACAGCCTCACCCACAAACACACACACACCCACACTCACCCACGCACATACACACACACACACCCATACCCACACACACACACACCGCCTCACCCACAAACACACACACACCCACACTCACATACACACACACACACCCATACCCACACTCACCCACACTCCCACATACTCCCTCACTCTCTCACGCACTCTCACGCACTCTCACCCACACCGCCTCACCCACAAACACACACTCACCCACGCACATACACACACACACACCCATACCCACACACACACACACACCGCCTCACCCACAAACACACACACACCCACACTCATATACACACACACACACCCATACCCACACTCACCCACACTCCCACATACACCCTCACTCTCTCACGCACTCTCACCCACCCACACATTTCCTCACCCACACCCTCACCCACACACTCCCTCACCCACACTCCCTCACCCACACACTTACACTCACCAACACACTCACAACATCGACAAGTAGCCAAATGACCCGAAACCTGAAACGTTGCCCATATTTCCCCCAGCACTTTGTGCCTATCTTTGGCAGACACAAGGAACTGCAGATGCTGGTTCATACACAAAAAGACACAGAGTGCTGGAGTAACATAACAGGTCAGGCAGTATATATGCTCAACGTGGATAGGCCACGTTTCAGGTCTGCAGAAGAAGGGTCGTGACCAAAAAAACATCCCCTTTTCTCCACAGATGCTGCCTGGCCTGACCCGACCCACCCCCTCATGAGGCACGTCCGGTTCAACCTGAGGGGGCAAAGGGGGAGGCGAGAGGGGGTAAGGGGGGTGGGTGTGTGGGAGAGGTTGAGAGGGGAGGGGGTGAGGGGGAGCGGTGAGTATGGGGAGGGGGTGAGTGGGGGGTGGGTGAGTGGGGGTGTGGGTGGGGTTAAGGGGGAGTGGGGTTGAAGGGGGTGAGGGGATGGGGAAGTGAGGGGGTTGAGAGGGGTGAGGTGAGGGAGGGGATGGGGTGAGGGGGAAAGGGGGTGAGGGGGGTGAGTAGGGTGAAGGGGGGTGAGGAGGGTGTTAGGGGGTGAGGAGCGGGAGGGAGATGGGGTGGGTTTGAAGGGGTGGGGAGGGTGGGTGAGGGGGTGAGGGGATGAGGAGGTGAGGGGGAGGTGGGTGATGGGGCAGGGGGTGAGAAGGGTTGAGCAGGTGAAAGGGGGGTGAGTGGGTAAGGGGGATGAAGGGGGATGAGGGTGGTGAGGGGTGAGATGGGGAGGTGGGTGAGCAATGAGGTGGGTGAGGGGGGAATAGGTAGGTATGTTACAAAACTTACCTTCAGTCGCGCTGTAATTCTGCCACTGGCCGTGTGCGCGATTTTGGCGCCTTTAAGGGGGGGGCGGGGTTAAAACGCGGTTTCTCCTCCCTTGTCCTGGAAATATTTTGTTGGAGTACAAACCTTCGCTGACAAAATCGTTCCTACCGGCTTTTTGTGAATTTTTTTTATTTATTAAATCGTCAATGTCAGCGCTACAGTAGTTTTAAAAGCAGCTCCTGAAGCGTCAACGCCAATAACGGGGACGGATTTCACACAATGGACAGGTAAACGAAAGTGCTTTCTTTAAATGTATAAAAGTGCTTCTTAAGAAGCCTTTAATTCACATTTTTTCATGCGACACGGTGATTTTATTCCCCGAATTAACGGCAGTATTTTTCATGCCAATACGGGGTTAAATTCACCGCAAATGAACGTTCCAAAAGAACGTTCCAGAAATTCTCACTCGCAAGATGAATTAAATGCCCATTAATTTACAGGTATTAAACATTCAATTCCTTCCATTTGGCCTGTAAATTCATGAAAATTAGATTTAAAAATTATGTTATATTGTGAATTATTGTGTGAATGTTATTTGGACACTTAGGCTATTTAAAAATGTCAATCTATTCTTAAGAAATTGATAGATGTTTAGATCTAGTAATTGAATTTTGTAATTAGCTACAATTAGGTAACTAACTAATTATATGCTTTACTTTCATGTCTTCGAAGTAAGATTGTTTCATATTTGTTTCAGAATGCTTCAATCTATAATACCTGAAAATTTCTTTCAGTTACCATAATTTTTAAGAAAGTTATGGGCTTTTAACTGTCCTCGATCACAGCTTTTGTGTTAAGTCAATGGAAAAGCAATAGGGAACTAGATGCTAATTTCTGAGTATGATAATGGCCATAACTTCTTTAATACTGAAGATATGAAAGTGAATTAAGTGTCAAATTAAACTTCTTTTTATGCTTTATCTGATGGGATAAATTGCAGACTTTATTTTTTAAATCTCAAAATTTTGTAACATTGCTAGAATAGGGGGGTGTGAGGGTGAACGGGGAGGGGGTGAGGAGGGTGTGGAGCGATTTGAGGGGGATGAGGGAGGAGGTTGTGAGGGGGTAAAGGGGGGTGAATGGGGTGAGGGGGCGAGAGGGGTGTTGAGTGCGTGAGGGGATGATGGGGTGAGGGAGGGGAGGGTGGGGGGGTGGAAGGGGGTTGAGGGGGGGTGAGGAGGTGTGTGAAAGGGGGGGTGCGTAAGGATGGGTTAGGGGAATGTGTGAGGGGTGGTGAGGAGGGCGTGTGAGGGGTGTGTGAGAGGGAGGGGGGATGAAGGCGTGGAGCCGCCTCTAATATTGTGTATGTGGATGTCGTGGGCTGAAAGTGACGGGGAGAAGAGACAAGACAGCCCCGGTAGTGGGGGAGGGTGGGGGTGGGGGTGGGGGGAGGGATCCATCATTGTGTCCGTCAGGCAGCAACTCTACTGCTGCGCATGCTTCACCCTCACCGCTGTCGTCATCACCGCGCGTGGAAGGCAGGCAGCGCGGCCGTGACGTCATTTCCAGGCTGAGGCCCTGCGCCCTCACTTCCGACTCGTCTCCCCCGGGTGGGTCCGCGCTCCCCCGTGCTATGGTGAGCCGAGTGCCCGTGGTCCTCCAGGCGGGGTGAGCCGAGCGCCCGTGGTCCTCCAGGCCGGTCCTCCAGGCGGGGTGAGCCGAGCGCCCGTGGTCCTCCAGGCCGGTCCTCCAGGCGGGCGGGCGGTGCTGGGGACAATCAGACTCCAGGTGTGGTCTCACCAAGACCCTGTACAACTGCAGTAGAACCTCCCTGCTCCTATACTCAAATCCTTTTGCTATGAATGCTAACATACCATTCTCTTTCTTCACTGCCTGCTGCACCTGCATGGCTACTTTCAATGACTGGTGTACCATGACACCCAGTTCTCGTTGCATCTCCCCTTTTCCTAATCGGCCACCATTCAGATAATAGTCTACTTTCCTGTTCTTGCCACCAAAGTGGATAACCTCACATTTATCCACATTATACTGCATCTGCCATGCATTTGCCCACTCACCAAACCTATCCAAGTCACCTTGCAGCCTCCTAGCATCCTCCTCACAGCTAACACTGCCCCCCAACTTCGTGTCATCCGCAAACTTGGAGATGTTGCATTCAATTCCCTCGTCCAAATCATTAATATATATTGTAAATAGCTGGGGTCCCAGCACTGAGCCTTGCGGTACCCCACTAGTCACTGCCTGCCATTGTGAAAAGGACCCGTTTACTCCTACTCTTTGCTTCCTGTCTGCCAGACAGTTCTCTATCCACATCAATACTGAACCCCCAATACCGTGTGCTTTAAGTTTGTATACTAATCTCTTATGTGGGATCTTGTCGAAAGCCTTCTGAAAGTCCAGATATAACACATCCACTGGTTCTCCATTATCCACTAGTAGTTACATCCTCGAAAAATTCTATAAGATTCGTCAGACATGATTTACCATTCATAAATCCATGCTGACTTTGTCCAATGATTTCACCACTTTCCAAATGTGCTGCTATCCCATCTTTAATAACTGACTCTAGCAGTTTCCCCACTACCGATGTTGGACTAACTGGTCTGTAATTCCCCATTTTCTTTCTCCCTCCCTTTTTAAAAAGTGGGGTTACATTAGCTACCCTCCAATCCTCAGGAACTACTCCAGAATCTAAAGACTTTTGACAAATTATCACTAATGCATTCACTATTTCTGGGGCTACTTCCTTAAGCACTCTGGGATGCAGCCTATCTGGCTCTGGGGATTTATCGGCCTTTAATCCATTCAATTTACCTAACACCATTTCCCGACTAACCTGGATTTCACTCAGTTCCTCTATCTCATTTGACCCCCCGGTCCCCTGCTATTTCCGGCAGATTATTTATGTCTTCCTTAGTGAAGACAGAACTAAAGTAGTTATTCAATTCAAAGTAGTCTGCCATGTCCTTGTTCCTTATGATCAATTCACCTGTTTCTGACTGCAAGGGACCTACATTTGTTTTAACTAATCTTTTTCTCTTCACATATCTATAAAAGCTTTTGCAGTCAGTTTTTATGTTCCCTGCCAGTTTTCTTTCATAATCTATTTTCCCTTTCCTAATTAAGCCCTTTGTCCTCCTCTGCTGGACTGAATTTCTCCCAGTATGCTTCATCTTTTGTTTTGATACTATCCCTGATTTCCCTTGTTATCCATGGATGCATGACCTTCATTGATTTATTCTTTTGCCAAACTGGGATGAACAATTATTGTAGTTCATCCATGCAGTCTTTAAATGCCTTCCATTGCATATCCACCGTCAGCCCTTTAAGAATGAATTGCCAGTCTATCTTGGCCAATTCACGTCTCATACCCTCAAAGTTACCTTTCTTTAAGTTCAGAACCCTTGTTTCTGAATTAACAATGTCATTCTCCATCCTAATGAAGAACTCAACCATATTATGGTCACTCTTGCCCAAGGGGGCACGCACAACAAGACTGCTAACTAACCCTTCCTCATTACTCAATACCCAGTCTAGAATAGCCTGCTCTCTCGTTGGTTCCTCTACATGTTGGTTTAGATAACTATCCCGCATA
>JAXLNO010000474.1:0-33965 GCA_038087875.1 Malacoraja senta | reverse complement strand
GAGGTCACAGCCTCAGAATTAAAGGACGTTCCTTTAGGAAGGAGACGAGGAGGAATTTCTTTAGCCAGAGGGTGGTGAATCTGTGGAATTCATTGCCACAGACGGCTGTGGAGGCCAAGTCCGTGGATATTTTTAAGGTGGATATTGTCAGATTCTTGATTAGTACGGGTGTCAGGGGTTATGGGGAGAAGGCAGGAGAATGGGGTTGAGAGGGAAAGATAGACCAGCCGTGATTGAATGGTGATCCGATGGGGCCGAATGGCCTAATTCTGCTCCTATAACTTATGAATAAAAAGTCCAATGTGTCCACGGACATTTTTGATTCACATCTGTAATTCTTCATGACATATTATGCAAGACCCATTATGAACCTCCAACACTTCTAGATTTCCATTATTTAGAAAATTCTCCTCTTTATTATTTGTTATGTGAACACTTTAAATCCATTTGCCACAGTTTTGCCATTTGCTTAAAGTGTTAACATCTCCTCACATTAGTTACACATCATGCTCTTAGTTTAAACTCAGCGGGTGAGGCAGCATCTATGGAGCGAAGGAAATAGGCGACGTTTCGGGTCGAGACCCTTCTTCAGACCGAAACGTCGCCTATTTCCTTCGCTCCATAGATGCTGCCTCACCTGCTGAGGTTCTCCAGCATTTTTGTCTACCTTCGATTTTCCAGCATCTGGAAAATTTTCCTTCTTAAAGGTGCTCTTAGCTTAGTTTAGTTTAGAGATACAGCGCAGAAACAGGGCCTTCGGCCCACCGAGTCCGCGCCGACCAGCGATCCCCGCACATTAACACCATCCTAGGGACCATTTACACTTATACCAAGCCAATTAACTTACAAACCTGCACGACTTTGGAGTGTGGGAGGAAACCGAAGATCTCGGAGAAAACTCACGCAGGTCACGGGGGGAACGTACAAACTCCGTACAGACAAGCACCCGTAGTCGGGATGGAACCCGTGACTCTGGCGCTGTGAGGCAGTGAGTCTGCGCCACCGTGCCAACTTAGGGAAAACTAACTAACTACAACCTGAACTCTCAATAGGAAATGTCTTGTTGTTTATCTTCGTGCTGTTCGTTAGTTGGTGAGGTATCCAAAACATCCTAATCCGAGGAAAGACATTCTTGCCATAGAGGGAGTACAGAGAAGGTTCACCAGACTGATTCCTGATATGGCAGGACTTTCATATGAAGAAAGACTGGATAGACTTGGCTTGTACTCGCTGGAATTTAGAAGACTGAGAGGGGATCTTATAGAAACTTACAAAATTCTTAAGGGGTTGGACAGGCTAGATGCAGGAAGATTGTTCCCGATGTTGGGGAAGTCCAGAACAAGGGGTCACAGTTTAAGGATAAGGGGGAAGTCTTTTAGGACCGAGATGAGAAAAACATTTTTCACACAGAGAGTGGTGAATCTCTGGAATTCTCTGCCACAGAAGGTAGTTGAGGCCAGTTCATTGGCTATATTTAAGAGGGAGTTAGATGTGGTCCTTGTGGCTAAAGGGATCAGGGGGTATGGAGAGAAGGCAGGTACTGGATACTGAGTTGGATGATCAGCCATGATCATATTGAATGGCGGTGCAGGCTCGAAGGGCTGAATGGCCTACTCCTGCACCTATTTTCTATGTATCTATGTATCAGCCATGATCATATTGAATGGTGATGCAGGCTCGAAGGGCTGAATGGACTACTCCTGCACCTATTTTCCATGTTTCCATGTCTATGTTTCTATCTATTGTATTCACCGAGTCTGAAGAAGGGTCCCAATCCTAAAAGTTACCTATCCACGTCGAAACAAGGAACTGCGGATGCCGGTTCGTACACAAAAGGACACAAAGTGCTAGGGTGACATCAATGGGTAAGGCAGCATCTCTGGAGAAATGGATAGGTGACTTGAAACTTTAGACTTTAGAGATACAGCACGGAAGCAGGCGCTTCGGTCCTCCGAGTCCGTGCCGACCAGCGATCCCCCCGTACAATCGCACCACCTTAAGCACTAGGGATTATTTACAGAAGCCAATTAACCTACAAACCTGCACGTCTTTGGAGCGTGGAAGGAAACCGGAGCACCCGGAGAAAACCCACGCGGTCGCAGGGAGAACGTACAAACTCCGTACAGACAGCACCCGTAGTCAGGATGGAACCCGGGTCTCCGGCGCTGTGAGGCGGCAACTCTTCCGCTGCGCCACCGCGCTGCCTTTATGATTATCAGAGTAAAACTGGCACGGCCCACAAGCCATCACCATCCCCACAAGACTCCATGCTTCTAGGACTTACTCTTGAAGGGTTTCGAACCCTTGTTCTTTGTAGAACAGTTCTTGCTTCATCTGGGAAACCTCCCTCTTCAGCTTGTTGACCTGGAGGAGGGGGGGGAGAACAAATAATGAATTAAAATGCCACATTGAAAAGACAGAATACATCTCAACTCTGCTTCTCTTAAACCAGGGACGGCAACCTATGGCCCGGGGGCCAGATCCGGCCCGCAGACGTTTTTTTTTCCAATTCGTTTTCACGAGCTGGGAACTACAACTTGTCCCGAGGCTCGCAGGCGACCTGAGAACTGCAGTCTGTCCCGGGGCACGCAGGTGACCTGGGCGCTACAGTCAGTCCAGGCGACGCGAGGGATCTGGGAATTGCAGAAATCTAATTGAAAACACGTGAAAGGGAGCGCAGCGTAGGTTTACAAGGTTAATTCCCGGGATGGCGGGACTGTCATATGCTGAGAGAATGGAGCGGCTGGGCTTGTACACTCTGGAGTTTAGAAGGATGAGAGGGGATCACATTGAAACATATAAGATTATTAAGGGCTTGGACACGCTAGAGGCAGGAAACATGTTCCCGATGTTGGGGGAGTCCAGAACCAGGGGCCACAGTTTAAGAATAAGGGGTAAGCCATTTAGAACGGAGACGAGGAAACACTTTTTCTCACAGAGAGTGGAGAGTCTGTGGAATTCTCTGCCTCAGAGGGCGGTGGAGGCAGGTTCTCTGGATGCTTTCAAGAGAGAGCTAGATAGGGCTCTTAAAGATAGCGGAGTCAGGGGATATGGGGAGAAGGCAGGAACGGGGTACTGATTGGGGATGATCAGCCATGATCACAATGAATGGCGGTGCTGGCTCGAAGGGCCGAATGGCCTACTCCTGCACCTATTGTCTATTGTCTAATGCAAAAAACAACGTCGCACTAATTAGTATGTATTATAGCTAATTTATGTATTATTAGTGTGTATTATTACTAGTTACTAATTTAGTTAGTATGTATTAGTATTACCTCCATTTATTAACTATGGCGATAGATGTGGCCCGCCATCCGCTCACAGACATGGATCCTGGCCCCCATGCAGAACAAGGTTACCGACCCCTGTCTTCAATGCTATTCCCTTTATCCTGTATCTGTACACTGTTGACGGCTAGATTGGAATCTTGTATAATCTTTTCACTGACCTTAAAGCATGCAACAAAAATGTGTTTCACTGTACCTCGATGCTCGTGACACTAAACTAAACTAACCTGCCCCTAGTGTGTAGGATAGTTTTAATGTACAGGGTGATCGCAGGTCAACACAAAAAGCTTTTCACTATTCCTCGGGACATGTGGCAATAATTAATAAACTAAACTAACCTGTCAGGAACCTGTGGATATAGGATTAAGGTGAGGGGGTAAAGATTCAATAAGAACCTGAATGGTTTTTACACAAAGGGTGGTGAGTGTGTGGTGGATGACTATACTAGTCCCACTTCCCTGCATTTGGTCCATATCCCTCTAAAGCTGTCCTATCCATGTAACTGTCCAATTGTTTCTTAAACGTTGGGATAGTCCCAGCCTCAACTACCTCCTCTGGCAGCTGGTTCCGTACACCCACCACCCTTTGTGTGAAAAAGTTACCCCTCAGGTTCCTATTAAATCATTTCCCCTTCACCTGTGTCCTCTGGTTCTCGATACCCTTACTCTGGGCAAGAGACTCTGTGCGTCTACCCGATCTATTCCTCTCATAATTTTATACACCTCGATAAGATCACTCCCACATCCTCCTGCGCTCCCAAGGAATAGAGTCCTCTCCTTCTCAACCTCTCCCTATAGCTCACACCCTCGAGTCCTGGCAACATCCTCGTAAATCTTCTCTGCACCCTTTCCAACATGACAAGATCTTTCCTATAACATGGTGCCCAAAACTGTACACAGTACCAATATGAGTCATTGGCCTCCGCAATGTCTTATGCAATGCAACATGGCCTCCCAACGTCTATACTCAATACTCTGACTGATCATCGACACAAACTCCACAGGTGAGGGGCAAGCTTTCATAGGAAACAGAGCACCATTTTTTGCCACTCAGAGGGTGGTGAGTAACTGGAAGGAGCTGCCAGAGGAGGTAGCTCAGGCAAGTACTATAACCACGTTTAAAAAACACTTGGACAGGTACATGTTCAAGAAGGAACTGCAGATGCTGGAAAAATCAAAGGTAGACAAAAATGCTGAAGAAACTCAGCAGGTAACATGAGGGGGAACTTCTTTATTCAGAGAGTGGTAGCTGTGTGGAATGAGCTTCCAGTGGAAGTGGTGGAGGCTGGTTCGATTTTATCATTTAAAAATAAATTGGATAGGTATATGGACGGGAAAGGAATGGAGGGTTATGGTCTGAATGCAGGTAGATGGGACTAGGTGAGAGTGAGTGTTCGGCACGGACTAGAAGGGCCGAGATGGCCTGTTTCCGTGCTGTAATTGTTATATGGTTTTATGGTTATATGGGTGAAGCAGCATCTATGGAGCGAAGGAATAGGTGATGTTTCGGGTCAAGACCCTTCTTCAAATTGATGTGGAGGAGGTGGGGGGGGGGGGGGTTGAAGAAGAAAGGAAGATGCGGAGACAGTGGGCTGTGGGAGAGCTGGGGAGGGGAGGGGAGGGGAAGGAGGGAGAAAGCAGGGACTACCTGAAATTGGAGAAGTCAATGTTCATACCACTGGGGTGTAAACTACCCAAGAGAAATATGAGGTGCTGCTCCTCCAATTTGCAGTGGGACTCAATCTGGCCATGGAGGAGACCCAGGACAGAAAGGTCAGATTCGGAATGGGAGGCAGGTACCTACCCCTGGCAGGTACATGGATTGGGTTGATAAATACATCTCTTGATGCTCCTGAACACATCATCAGTGATTTGGGTGTTTCGGGCCTTTCAACATCAGACACCCTCACGAAGGCAACCCAGCCGTGGTTGATCAGACCACGACTTGTGTTCAGGTGGCATTGGCACCTCCCCATTGACCTCCTCTTGGCCATTGACTCAAACCTTCTCCGGAGGTCTGTTCTGGAGGCTCTATGAGGTGCGTCTGGGCCCGGCTCCTCCTGCGTCTCGTCAAAGTAAAATACCTGTGCGTCGTGACGCTCCCCTTCCCTTCAAACACGCCATCCGGGTCTGGTGAATCTTCAGGCCTCGGCTGTCAAATTGGGGTGCTCATCCTCCCCCCCCCCCCCCCTCTCGGGCACCCCTGGCGGTATTCTTCCCTGAGTTGAGGTTTAGTGCGATACGGGGGGCCAAACACGAGCAAAGGGGACTGGTGTAGATGGGACATTTTGGTCATCAGGGGCGAGCTGGTCTCAAGTTCGACATGGACATCGTGGGACGAATGGCCTGTTCCTATGCTGTAATGTTCTTGGTTCTATGTTCTAAAGCAGGGAAATAGGATTAGCAAATAGATAGGCATCGTGTCAGGTATGGAGGGTTTGAGGGCACTGGGCCTGTACTCGCTGGAGTTTAGAAGGATGAGGGGGACACCTCCTTGAAACTTACCGAACAGTGAAAGGGCTGGATAGAGTGGATGTGGAGAGGATGTTTCCACTAGTGGGGAGAGTCTAGGACCAGAGGTCACAGCCTCAGAATAAAAGGACGTACCTTTAGGAAGGAGATGAGGAGGAATTTCTTTAGTCAGAGGGTGGTTAATCTGTGGAATTCATAGCATCTGTTTTTATCTTACCCGGACTTTTGTGGTCATTACTTCAGCCTTCAGGATATCAGGATCATACTTGGTGCTCGAGGAAGATGCTGACAACACTGCAACACAAACAATGGGAATAAATTCACTACCGAATTCCATACCATTGACTCGAACCTCCTCGAACATTAGAATGGAGACGAGGAAACACTTTTTCTCACAGAGGGTTGTGAGTGTGGAATTCTGAAATTGGACATCAGACGATCAGAGTAATTCTTAGTAATACAGGCAGGAAGCATGTTCCCGATGTTGGGGGAGTCCAGAACCAGGGGCCACAGTTTAAGAATAAGGGGTAAGCCATTTAGAACAGCGATGAGGAAAAACCTTTTCACACAGAGAGTTGCGAATCTGTGGAACTCTCTCTGCCTCAGAAGGCAATGGAGGCCAATTCTCTGGATGCTTTCAAGAGAGAGTTAGATAGAGCTCTTAAAGATAGCGGAGTCAGGGGATATGGGGAGAAGGCAGGAACGGGGTACTGATTGGGGATGATCAGCCATGATCACATTGAATGGCAGTGCTGGCTCGAAGGGCTGAATGGCCTACTCCTGTACCTATTGTCTATTGTCTATTGTATCTATTAATGACATAGAGTCCTTCAGTGTGATAACAGGACCTTCAGCCCAACACGCCAATACCGATCAACATACCCCATCTACACCAGTCCCACCTGCCTGCATTTGGCCCACATCCCTCTAAACCTGTCCTATCCATGTACCAGTTTAGTTTAGTATAGTTTAGTTTAGAGATACAGCGCGGAAACAGGCCCTTCGGCCCACCGTGTCCGCGCCGACCAGCGATCCCCGCACACTGGCACTATCCTACACACACTAGGACAATTAAACACTGGGAAGAAACCGGAGCACCCGGAGAAAACCCACGCAGGTCACGGGGAGAACGTGCAAACTCCGTACAGACAGCACCCACAGTCAGGATCAAACCCGGGTCTCCGGCGCTGTGAGGCAGCAACTCTACCGCTGCGCCACCGTGCCGCCCAAACAGAAACGCTACAATGCTGAGAACTATATTCTGCACTCTGTATCTTCCCCGTTGCTCCACCTATTGTACTGGAGTTTGACTCGATTGTATTTATGTGTAATATATCTGATCTGCTTGGAGAGCGTGCAAAATAAAGCTTTTCACTGCGCCCTGGTACAGTTGGTCGGTCAAGTCAAGTCAATTATATTTGTATAGCACATTTAAATACAACTCTCGTTGACCAAAGTGCTTTATATTGGTGGAGGGACTAACGTGCTACATACAGTGGTACATAGATCTAACAATAGACAATAGACAATAGGTGCAGGAGGAGGCCATTTGGCCCTTCGAGCCAGCACCGCCATTGAATGTGATCATGGCCGATCATCCCCAATCAGTACCTCGTTCCTGCCTTCTCCCCATATCCCCTGACTCCACTATTTTTAAGAGCCCTATCTAGCTCTCTCTTGAAAGTATCCAGAGAACCGGCCTCTGAGGCAGAGAATTCCACAGACTCACCACTCTTTGTGAGAAAAAGTGTTTCCTCATCTCCGTTTTAAATGGCTTACCCCTTATTCTTAAACTGTGGCCCCTGGTTCTGGACTCCCCCAACATCAGGAACATGTTTCCTGCCTCTAGCATGTCCAAGCCCTTAACAATCTTATATGTTTCAATGAGATGCCCTCTCATCCTTCTAAACTCCAGAGTGTACAAGCCCAGCTGCTCCATTCTCTCACCAATACATACATAAATACATACATACATACATACATAAAGCACACGGCATTGGGGGTTCAGTATTGATGTGGATAGAGAACTGGCTGGCAGACAGGAAGCAAAGAGTAGGAGTTAACGGGTCCTTTTCAGAATGGCAGGCAGTGACTAGTGGGGTACCGCAAGGCTCAGTCCTGGGACCCCAGCTATTTATAATATATGTTAATGATTTGGACGAGGGAATTGAATGCAACATCTCCAAGTTTGCGGATGACACAAAGCTGGGGGGCAGTGTTAGCTGTGAGGAGGATGCTAGGAGGCTGCAAGATGACTTGGATAGGCTGGGTGAGTGGGCAAATGCATGGCAGATGCAGTATAATGTGGATAAATGTGAGGTTATCCACTTTTGTGGCAAAAACAGGAAAGTAGACTATTACCTGAATGGTGGCCGATTAGGAAAAGGGGAGATGCAACGAGACCTGGGTGTCATGGTACACCAGTCATTGAAAGTAGGCATGCAGGTGCAGCAGGCAGTGAAGAAAGCAAATGGTATGTTAGCATTCATAGCAAAAGGATTTGAGTATAGGAGCAGGGAGGCTCTACTGCAGTTGTACAGGGTCTTGGTGAGACCACACCTGGAGTATTGCGTACAGTTTTGGTCTCCTAATCTGAGGAAGGACATTCTTGCCATAGAGGGAGTACAGAGAAGGTTCACCAGACTGATTCCTGGGATGTCAGGACTTTCATATGAAGAAAGACTGGATAGACTCGGCTTGTACTCGCTAGAATTTAGAAGATTGAGGGGGGATCTTATAGAAACTTACAAAATTCTTAAGGGGTTGGACAGGCTAGATGCAGGAAGATTGTTCCCGATGTTGGGGAAGTCCAGAACAAGGGGTCACAGTTTAAGGATAAAGGGGAAATCCTTTAGGACCGAGATGAGAAAAACATTTTTCACACAGAGAGTGGTGAATCTCTGGAATTCTCTGCCACAGAAGGAAGTTGAGGCCAGTTCATTGGCTATATTTAAGAGGGAGTTAGATGTGGCCCTTGTGGCTGAAGGGATCAGGGGGTATGGAGAGAAAGCAGGTACAGGATACTGAGTTGGATGATCAGCCATGATCATATTGAATGGCGGTGCAGGCTCGAAGGGCCGAATGGCCTACTCCTGCACCTATTGTCTATGTTTCTATGTCTATGTTTCTATACAGCGCTCCCTCAGAGGACGTCAAGAAAGGCTTGAGAGTAGAAATAGGTTTTAAGTCTCGACTTAAAGGAGTCGATGGAGAGGGCAGTTCTGATGGGAAGGGGGATGCTGTTCCACAGTCTAGGAGCTACAACCGCAAAGGCGCGGTCGCCCCTGAGCTTATGCGTAGACCGCGGGATGTTCAGTAACCCCAAGTCGGCCGATCTGAGGGACCTGGAGGTGGTGTGGTGGGTTAGCAGATTTTTGATGTAGGTAGGGGCAAACCCGTGAAGGGCTTTGTATACATAAAGGAGGAGCTTGAAATTGATTCGGAACCACACTGGGAGCCAGTGGAAAGAATCGGGGTGATGTGGTGACAGTGATAGACCTCAACCTAAGAATTGGCCCATATCCCTCTAAACCTGTCCTCTCCATGTAACTGTCTAAATGTTTCTTAAACATTGCATTCGTCCCAGCTTCAACTATCTCCTCCGGCAACTCGTTCCGCACACTCACCACCCTTTGTGCGAAAAAGTTACCCCTCAGGTTCCTATTCAATCTTTCCCCCTTCGCCTTGAACCTATATCTGTGTGCCCTTGAAAAAGAAAAGGGGATGCCCACGAACACTTGGACATGTAAACGCACAGAATCTCTTGTCCTGAGTAGATGAATCGAGAATCAGAGCACATACTGTGGGTTCAAGGTGAAGGGGAAAAGAGTTAATAGGAATCAGAGGGGTAACTTTTTCACACAAAGGGTGGTGGGTGTATGGAACGAGCTGCCAGAGGAGGTAGTTGAGGCTGGGACTATCCCAACATTTAAGAAACATTTAGACAGGTACATGGATAGAACAGGTTTAGAGGGATATGGGCCAAACGCAGGCAGGTGGGACTAGCGTAGATGGGGCAAGTTGGTCGGTGATGGCAAGTTGGGCCTGTTTCCATGCTGTATCACTCTCTGACATATATAGTAAAGGTTTAGAGGGATATGGACCAAATGTGGGCAAGTGGGACTGGAGTTGATGGGAGGGTATTGGTTGGCAAGTTGGGCCGAAGGGCCTGTTTCCATGCTGTATGACTCTATGACGGATAGGAAATGTGTTGAGGGATATGGGCCAAATGCAGGGAGATTTAGTTCAGTTTAGTTTAGAGATACAGCGCGGAAAAAGGCCATTTTAGCCCACCGGGTCCGTACCGACCGGCGATCCCTGCACATTAACACTATCCTATACCCACTATGGACAATTTTTACATTTACCGAGCCGATTAACCTACAAACCCGCGCGTCTTTGGAGTGTGGGAGGGAACCGAAGATCCCGGAGAAAACCCACGCAGGTCACAGGGAGAATGTACAAACTCCGTACAGACAGTGCCTGTAGTCGGGATGGAACCTGGGTCTCCAGCGCTGATTTCACTGTGAGGCAGCAACTCTACCGCTGCGTCACCGTGACCGCCCACTAGATGGAACTAGTGTAGATGGGGCAAGCTGGTGTGTTGGGTCAAGGGGCTATTGAGGGGGTGCAGGGTAGGTTCACCAGGATAATTCCTGGGATGAAGGGACTGTCATATGCTGAGAGAATGGAGCAGCTGGGCTTGTACACTCTGGAGGATGAGAGGGGATCTCAATGAAACGTTAAGGGTTTGGACACGCTAGAGGCAGGAAACGTGTTCCCGGTGTTGGGGGAGTCCAGAACCAGGGGCCACAGTTTAAGAATAAGGAGTAAGCCATTTAGAACGGAGACGAGGAAACACTTTGCACACAGGGAGTTGTGAGTCTGTGGAATTCTCTGCCTCAGAGGGCGGTGGAGGCCGGTTCTCTGGATGCTTTCAAGAGAGAGCTAGATAGGGCTCTTAAAAATAGCGGAGTCAGGGGATATGGGGAGAAGGCAGGAACGGGGTACTGATTGGGGATGATCAGCCATGATCACATTGAATGGCGGTGCTGGCTCGAAGGGCCGAATGGCCTCCTCCTGCACCTATTGTTTGTTGTCTATTTGCACGCTGGATGAGCGCGATTCTCCGTCTGTACTCACAGCTGGTGCGCGAGCCGGTCTTGTCCCTCCACACGTCGTTGAGACGCACGTACTCGTCAATGGCCAGCGCCAGCCTTTGCTCCTTCACCTGGTAGAGCTCCTTCTGTGTGCCCAGGGCATCCTCGGCCACCGACAGGTAGTCCTTCAGCATCCGCTCCTGCTCCTTCCTCCACCACGCTCGCGGGTCCTCCAGCTGCGTCGTCTCTGAAACGGCAGGAGACGCGCCCCGTCCGTTATCTCGGCAAGGTCCGGCTCGGTGCGACCGACCAACAGGCCCCGTCTACCCTAGTCCCACCCGCCTGCATTTGGCCCATATCCCTCCAGACTAATGCCCTATCCATGCCATAGTCATAGAGTCTAGTTTAGTTTAGTTCAGAGATACAGCGCGGAAACAGGCCCTTCAGCCCATCGAGTCCGTGCCGACCGACGCTCGCCAGTTCACACACTAGTTTAGTTTAGAGATACGGCACGGAAACAGGCCCTTCGGCCCCAGCGAGACCGCGCCGACCAGCGATCCCCGCAGACTGACGCTACCCTACACACGCTCGGGACAATTTTACACTTATACCAAGCCAATTAACCTACAAACCTGTAAGTCGTTGGAGTGTGGGAGAAAAGGATGAGGGGGGATCTTATTGAAACATATAAGATTATTAAGGGTTTGGACACGCTAGAGGCAGGAAACATGTTCCCGATGTTGGGGGAGTCCAGAACCAGGGGCCACACAGTTTAAGAATAATGGGTAAGCCATTTAGAACGGAGACAAGGAAACACTTTTTCTCACAGAGAGTGGTGAGTGTGGAATTCTCTGCCTCAGAGGGCAGTGGAGGCCGGTTCTCTGGATGCTTTCAAGAGAGAGCTAGATAGGGCTCTTAAAAATAGCGGAGTCAGGGGATATGGGGAGAAGGCAGGAACGGGGTACTGATTGGGGATGATCAGCCATGATCACATTGAATGGCGGTGCTGGCTCTAAGGGCCGAATGGCCTACTCCTGCACCTATTGTCTATTGTCTATTGTCTAAAACCGAAGATCTCGGAGAAAACCCACGCAGGTCACGGGGAGAACGCACAAACTCCGTATAGACAGCGCCCGTAGTCGGGATCGAACCCGTGTCTCCGGCGCTGCAAGCGCTGTAAGGCAGCAACTCTACTGCTGCTCCACCGTGCCGCCCCCATGTCATAGATTCATGCAGTCATGGAGCATAGAAAGAGGCCCTTCGGCCCAGCTTGTCAACATCAACCAACATGTCCCATCAACACTCGTCCCACCTGCCTGCATTTGGCCCCTTTCCCACCAAATCTGTCATATCCATGACAGAGACTCATAGGGGCATACAGCATGGAAACAGGCCCTTCATCCCAACTCACTACCAGCATCTGCAGCTCCTTGCCTCCGCATTCTGACTGGCCCCCACCACAAAATCTCCACAAGCTGTGCCCACTTTGAAGAAGTTCTCCTCCTCTCTTTTAATACAAAGAAATGCGAGGTGTTGCAATAGACAATAGACAATAGGTGCAGGAGTAGGCCATTCGGCCCTTCGAGCCAGCACCGCCATTCAATGTGATCATGGCTGAACATCCCCAATCTGTACCCCGTTCCTGCCTTCTCCCCATATCCCCTGACTCCGCTATCTTTAAGAGCCCTATCCAGCTCTCTCTTGAAAGCATCCAGAGAACCTGCCTCCACCGCCCTCTGAGGCAGAGAATTCCACAGACTCACCACTCTCTTGGAGAAAAAGTGTTTCCCCGTCTCCGTTCTAAATGGCTTACTCCTTATTCTTAAACTGTGGTCCCTGGTTCTGGACTCCCCCAACATCGGGAACATGTTTCCTGCCTCCAGCGTGTCCAAACCCTTAACAATCTTATATGTTTCAATAAGATACCCTCTCATCCTTCTAAACTCCAGAGTGTACAAGCCCAGCTGCTTCATTCTCTCTTATGACAGTTCCGCCATCCCGGGAATTAACCTTGTAAACCTACGCTGCACTCCCTCAATAGCAAGAATGTCCTTCCTCAAATTAGGGATTGCATTTTGGTATCTAACATGGGCTTTTAACACCTCTACAGTGAATGATAGGGCTCTGGGGAGTGTTAGAGGGATCTAGGAGTGCAAGTACATGGTTAGTTGAATGTGGCATCACAGGTAGATGGGGTGGTCAAAAAAGCCTTTTGGCACATTGGCCATCAACAGTTAAAGTATTGGGTATAGAAGTTGGGAGGTCATGTTGCAGTTCTATAAGACGTTGGTGAGACCACATTTAGAATATTGTCCAGTTCAGGGCACCATGTTATAGGAAAGATGATGTCAAGCTGTAAAGAGTACATTTTCGAAGATGTTGCCAGGACTCAAGGGTGTGAGCTATAGAGAGAGGTTGAGCAGGCTGGGTATTTATTCCTTGGAGCGCAGGAAGATGAGGGGTGATCTTATAGAGAGGTCTATAAAATCATGAGAGGAATAGATCAGGTAGATGCACAGAGTCTCTGGCCCAGAGTAGAGGTGAATCGAGGACCAGAGGACATCGGTTCAAGGTGAAGGGGAAAAGATTTAATAGGAATCCGAGGGGTAACTTTTTCACACAGTTGGGTGTTTGGAATGAGCTGCCAGAGGACGTAGTTGAGGCAGGGACTACCCCAACATTTAGACAGGTACATGGATAGGACAGGTTTAGAGGGATATGGACCAAACGCCGACAGGTGGGACTAGTGAAGACTTGGCATGTTGGTCGGTGTGGGCAAGTTGGGCCGAAGGGCCTGTTTCCACGCTGTATCACTCTATGACGCTATGAGCAATTCCGTGCAAATGCTATCCAGAAGCAGTTATAGTTTCCACTTTAGCCTTGCCCAATACTGAACATCTGTGGCGGCACCTGGTGGTAGGCTACGGGCAGAGCAAACCCTCGGCTCAGGAGGGAAGGGTTGGGTGTCTCGGTGTGGGAGGCGCAGGTCACGGGGTTGACCCTTGGGGGAATTTAAGGTCGGGCAACGCCCGTGCCCATTTGAGGACAACAGACAATAGACAATAGACAATAGGTGCAGGAGTAGGCCATTTGGCCCTTCGAGCCAGCACCACCATTCAATGTGATCATGGCTGATCATCCCCAATCAGTACCCCATTCCTGCCTTCTCCCCATATCCCCTGACTCCACTATTTTTAAGAGCCCTATCTAGCTCTCTCTTGAAAGTATCCAGAGAACCTGCCTCCACCGCCCTCTGAGGCAGAGAATTCCACAGACTCACCATTCTCTGTGAGAAACAGTGTTTCCTCGTCTCCGTTCTAAATGGCTTAAGGGCCTGTCACACTTACGCGACCTTGGCTCGCAAATTACGCGACCTCGTGGTCGCTTGAGGCGTACGGGCACCGTATGGCCGCGCGGTGCCGGTCCCACTTAGAAGCGTGGAGTTGTGCGGGGCTGGTCCCGACATCGCGCGGGGCTCCGGAATTCTTGCAGTGACCGAAATCTTCGCGCGCCAAAGGCCTGTCGGCACGCAGGCGCATTACGGTCGTCCGCAGCGTCTTGTCGACGTACTCAGCGTCTTGACGGCGTACGCCTAGCACTTGGCGTTGCGCAATGACGTCACCGCCCGGCGTGGCGTTGCGTGATGACGTCACCGCCCGACGTCGTGCGACGCCCAAATTCAGTCAGTCCGCCTCCTGCCCAGCTGATTGGTAAGCATGACAAGTGGGACAGGCCCTTAACTCCTTATTCTTAAACTGTGGCCCCTGGTTCTGCTCTCTCCCAATATCGGGAACATGTTTCCTGCCTCTAGCGTGTCCAAACCCTTAACAATCTTATATGTTTCAATGAGATCCCCTCTCATCCTTCTAACCTCCAGAGTGCACAAACCCAGTTGCTCCATTCTCTCAGCATATGACAGTCCCGCCATCCCGGGAATTAACCTTGTAAACCTACGCTGCACTCCCTCAATACCGGAGGAGGCGCTGTCCTGAACGGCTGCCTGTCCTGCAGCTGTCCGTCTTTTTCCCTTCTTTTTTTATTATTTTTGGTACGTTTAGTGTGTAGTCAGGGGGCCTAATCTTTTTATGTGTGGGGGGTGGCGGGGGGGAAGGGGGAAACTGTTTTTCGAGTCCCTACCTGGTCGGAGGGGTTGCCTTCCTCCGAGCAGCGCCTTCGACCTGTCCTTGCGGCCTACCAGCGGGTCCTGGAGCGGCGTTTCCCTGAGGGAACCTGGCCAGAACACCGGCTTTGGCGGCGGCGCAGAACATCGGCTTTGGCGGCGGTGCAGCGCTGGAGCGCTGTCGTGGAGCGGGCGATGCCTTTCCTGGGTCGCCGCGCTGGGACTCCAGTATGCTGGGACCGCCGATGGGAACATCGTGGATCCGCGGTTCTGTGGAGCGGCCCAGCTGCGACGCTGAACGTTACATCTCGGAGCCTGGGCGAGAATATCGGGCGCCGTGGCGGGACTGTGGAGGCCTCAGTGGGCCCGACTCTGGGTGGACAAAAGGATGGGGACTGGACTTTGTGCCTTCCCCCACAGTGGGAACCATTGTGGGGGGATGTTTTTGTGTTGAACTTCTTTTTGAACACTATGTTGTATTTTATTAGTGTGCTGCAAGGACATCTGAATTTCTCCTGAATAAGGGGATTAATAAAGTCTTATCTTATCTTAGAATGTCCTTCCTCAAATTAGGGGACCAAAACTGCACACAATACTCCAGGTGTGGTCTCACTAGGGCCCTGTACAACTGCAGAAGGACCTCTTTGCTCCTAGGGAGTATGAGTAGGGAGCAGCACTGTAATATAATAAATACGTCTCGTTCACACGACTTGTGTTCCGACGGATTCTTGGCAGGACTCCTGCGAGTCCCCGCGATACATCCAGTAATAATTAGGCTGTGTTGTGGTAAGCTGCAATCCCCTGATACCAACATCGTGCCTCTCAGCCCTCAGTTCAGCCCAGAGGTAGAGGTAGAACACGTTGCTTTGACATTAGACAGGGAGTTGTGACTTTCCCCTGGTTCCTGCCATTGTCCTGAAAACTGACAAAGAATGACTGACTCGGACGCACCAGGCAAATGACTTCTGCGGGAACAAGGGGTCGCTCTGCGTCTGAGTGCGTTTCACAACTGTCGGTGAATCACAGGATGTAGTTAGTCTGGTGAGAACACAATGCTTTAGACTTCACAGATACAGCGTGGAAACAGGCCCTTCGGCCCACCGAGTCCGCACCGAGCAGCATTCACCCCGTACACTAGCACGATCCGACCCACTAGGGACAATACACAATATACATAGGCCAATTAATCTACAAACCTACAACTGCAGATGCTGGTGTACTATAAAAGATACAGAGTGCTGGAGTAACTCAGCGGGTCAGGCAGCATGTGTGGAGAACATGGATAGGTGACGTTTCACAGAGTGCTGGAGTAACTCTGCGGGTCAGGCAGCATCTGTGGAGAACATGGATAGGGGCTGTGTTGGGTTGGGACCCTTTTTCAGATGACATCCTGTATCTGCATGTAGTCTGAAATTGGGTCCCAACCCAAATTGTCACCTATTCACGTTCTCCAGAGATGCTGCCTGACCCGCTGAGTTACTCCAGCACTCTGTGAAACGTCACCTAGCCATGTTCCGGCAGCATCTATGGAGCGAAGGAAATAGGCAACGTTTCGGCCCGAAACCCTTCCGGGTTTTGGCCCGAAACGTTGCCTATTTCCTTCAGGGTTTCGGCCCAAAAGGTTGCCCATTTCCTTCGCTCCAGAGATGCTGCCTGACCCGCTGAGTTACTCCAGCACTCTGTGAAACGTCACCTATCCATGTTCTCCACAGATGCTGCCTGACCCGCTGAGTTACTCCAGCACTCTGTGAAACGTCACCTATCCACGTTCTCCACAGATGCTGCCTGACCCGCTGAGTTACTCCAGCTTTTTATGTCTTTTATTGTAAAATGTATGTTAACATAGGATTCATTTAGGACTTCCACAGTTCAATGTTTCCATTCAATGAGTCAATAATGATACAATGATATTGTATGGTCACCTGTACCTAGATGCAGTGAGATTCTTTTGTTTTCTATACAATCCAGTAATACCATACCATAGATAATCACAATTATAGGCATTGATTTTACACTTTGGAGATACAGCCCGGAAACAGACGTTTCTGCCCACAGAGTCCGCGCCGACCAGCCATCCCCCAGTACACTTGCACTATCCTACACACTGCGGACAAATTACAGCTTTTACCAAAGCCAATTAACCTACAAACTGTATGTCTTTGAGGTGTGGGAGGAAACCGGAACACCCGGAGAAACCCCACGCGGTCACGGGGAGAAGGTACAAGCTCCGTACAGACAGCACCCGTAGTCGGGATCGAACCCGGGTCTCTGGATTGGACCCGGGTCTCTGGCGCTACCGCTGCGCCACCGTGCCGCCCCCTGTGTGCTTATGTCACCGGAAATTGGAGGATTCAATGTTCATACCATTAAGTAATCTTAGTTCATTAATCTGTGTTAACCAAGATAACTGAAGCGGCCTGTCCCACTTGGACCACCTAATCCACGAGGTTAGAAGACCCTAGACGAGATGAAAAAAATGTCAAGGTCGTGTTGACTCGCCGAAGTAAAAGACCTCCTACGACTATGTCTACGACCTCCTACGACTATGTCTACGACCTCCTACGACTATGTCTACGACCTCCTACGACTATGTCTACGACCTCCTACGACTATGTCTACGACCTCCTACGACTATGTCTACGACCTCCTACGACTATGTCTACGACCTCCTACGACTATGTCTACGACCTCCTACGATTATGTCTACGACCTTCCTACGACCCCCCTCGACCTCAGTCTTCCACACCTATTCCAACTACGACTAGCTACGAGTGGAAAATGATCATGAAAATGATTAAATGATTTCATGTTTGCATTTTTTTCTCGGGCCAGTTACCGATCTACGACTACCCACGACTACCATCACGACCTATCTACGACCTACCTACGAGTAAAAAAATATCAATTTTTTCGATACCGACCTTTTATTTTACTCGTGGACATTTTTTTATCGGGCTGGAAAAAACGCCGCGACCTACTTGAGGCCACGAGTACGCGGAGACCACTCACGAGCATGAGGAAGAGTTACGAAGACCTCCTACGACCTCGTGGCGACCACGACGCGAGTATGCGTCAAGGGCAAACTCGGCAGAGGCCGCCAATTAGGTGGTGAAAGTGGGACAGGGGCTTGAGTTCACTTAGGATAGACACAAAATGCTGGCGTAGCTGAGCGGGACAGGCAGCATCTCTGGAGAGAAGGAAAGGGTGACGTTTCGGGTCGAGATTCCTTCTTCAGCTTCAGCTGTGAAAGCACTGTCTGAATAATCACCAGAATTAATTGTGCGTATCGTGGGTGTTACGCACTGATACCATTCACGGCCAAAGTCAACCGGGCCGGATTTAGAATTCCCATTCTGCAGTTGGAATACGGATTCCCCTGATAAGGTTCGTGGAGGAAATAAATTTATGTTGTGTCACGGCCAGAAAGGCAGCACCTTCTCTCAGGCAATGCATTATTTCTGTTGGCAGCCAGACAACCTATAAATAATGCTTTGAGACCGTCAAAGCCCTGTCCCACGGTGCGAGTTCATTCCAAGAGCTCTCCCGAGTAAAAAAAAATAATCAAACTCGTGGTAAGCACGGAGAATGAACGTAGCGGGTACGTCGGAGCTCGGGGACGTCTCTTAGCGCTAACGGCAGGTACTCGGGAAGACTCGCTAACGGCAGGTAAGCACGGGAAGACTCGTGAAGATTTTTCATACATGTTGAAAAATGTCCACGAGATTCCCGAGTACCGACGAGCGGCCATTACCGTAAATCTCCGAGTTCGAATCAGGGCAAACTCGGGAGAGCTCTTGGAATGAACTCGTACCGTGGGACAGGGCTTTAACACCGCCACCAAACTGCAGCGCGCGCGCGCACACACACACACACACACACACACACACCTTGCTTTTACAGCCTTGAGACTATTAGCCTTTAGACTTTGTTTAAGAAAGAACTGCAGATGCTGGAAAAAATCAAAGGCAGACAAAAAATGCTGGAGAAACTCAGCGGGTGAGGCAGCATCTGTGGAGTGAAGGAAATAAGTGACGTTTCGGGTCGAGACCCTTCTTCAGACTGATGTGGGGGTGGGGGGGAGGGGGAAGAAGAAAGGAAGAGGCGGAGACAGTGGGGTGTGGGAGATCTGGGAAGGGGAGGGGAAAGAAGGAGAAAGCAGGGACTACCAGAAATTGGAGAAGTCAATGTTCATACCGCTGGGGTGTAAACTACCCAAGCGAAATATAAGGTGCTGCTCCTCCAATTTACGGTGGGACTCACTCAGCGGGTGAGGCAGCATCTATGGAGCAAAGGAATATTCCATCGCTCCATAGATGCTGCCTAACCCGCTGAGTTTCTCCAGCATTTTTGTCTACCTTAGCCTTCAGACTTCAGTTATGCAGCGCGGATACAGGCCCATCAGCCCACCAGACCCGTTTGCACGCTGTATCTCCAAACTAAACTAAACTGTGCTTAGGATAAGACAGAGATTTGAAGCACTCAGAACCAACCATGCCCTTCAGCAAAGGAGAGAAAACATTCATTTAGTTTTAGTTTAGAGATACAGCGTGGAAACAGGGCCTGCGGCCCACCGTGTCCGCGCCGACCAGCGATCACCCCGTACACTAGCGCTATCCTACACACACTAGGGACAATTTACAATTCTACCCAATGCCAATTAAACCTACAAACCCGCACGTGTTTGGGATGCGGGGGGAAACCGGAGCACCTGGAGAAAACCCACGAGGTCACGGGGAGAACGTACAGACTCCGTACAGACAGCACCCGTGGTCAGGATGGATCCCGGGTCTCTGGCGCGGTGAGGCAGCTACTCCTACCGCAGCGCCACCAAGGGTCTAGATTTAGGTTTAGATTTAGGGCATCCGAAATGTCCTCATTCTTCAGGGAACGGGGGTTCCCCTCCTCCACCATAGATGAGGCTCGCACCAGGGTCTCTGCCATACCCCGCAACACTGCTCTCTCTCCCCATCCCCCCACTCGCAACAAGGGCAGAGTCCCCCTAGTCCTCACCTTTTACCCCACCAGCCGTCACATACAACAAGTGATCCTCCATCAGTTTCGCCACCTCCAACGTGACCCCACCACTCGCCACATCTTCCCATCTCCCCCATGTCTGCCTTCCGCAAAGACCGCTCCCTCCGTAACTCCCTTGTCAATTCTTCCCTTCCCTCCCGTACCACCCCCTCCCCAGGTACTTTCCCTTGCAACCGCAAGAGATGCAACACTTGTCCCTTCACCTCCCCCCTCGACTCCATTCAAGGATCTAAGCAGTCGTTCCAGGTGCGACAGAGGTTCACCTGCATCTCCTCCAACCTCATCTATTGCATTCGCTGCTCTAGATGTCAGCTGATCTACATCGGTGAGACCAAGCGGAGGCTTGGCGATCGTTTCGCCGAACACCTCCGGTCGGTCCGCAATAACCAACCTGACCTCCCGGTGGCTCAGCACTTCAACTCCCCCTCCCATTCCGTATCTGACCTCTCTGTCCTGGGTCTCCTCCATGGCCACAGCGAGCAACACCGGAAATTGGAGGAAATGCACCTCATATTCCGCTTGGGCAGTCTACATCCTGGGGGCTTGAACATTGAATTCTCCCAATTCTGCTAGCCCTTGCTGTCCCCTCCCCTTCATCAGCCTGCTGGTTGTCTCCTCCCCTCCCCCAGCCCTCGGGCTCCTCCTCCGCCTTTTTTCCTTTCTTCTCCCCACCCCCTATCAGTCTGAAGAAGGGTTTCGGCCCGAAACGTTGCCTATTTCCTTCGCTCCATAGATGCTGCTGCACCCGCTGAGTTTCTCCAGCATTTTTGTGTACCTTAGAGATATTCATAAAATGCTGTACAATCAGGTCAAACTCAAGTCCAATAGGTGGAGCAAAGGGGAAGATACAGAGTGCAGAATATAGTTCTCAGCATTGTAGCGCATCAGTTCCACAGACAAAGTCCAATGTCCACAATGGGGTAGAGGTGAATCGGACAGTACCCTAGCTCATGGAAGGGCCGTTCAGAAGCCTGATAACAGAGGGGAAGAAGCTGTTCCTGAGTCTGGTGGTGCGGGGCTTTCAAGCTTCTGTACCTTCTGCCGGACGGGAGCGGGGAGAAGAAGGAACGACCGGGGCGGGACAGGGACAAGTCGCTGATGATGTCGGCTGCTTTCCCGAGGCAGCGTGAAGTGCTGAAGCTGGTGTATCTTCTGCCGGACGGGAGCGGGGATAGAAGAAGGAATGACCGGGGTGGGAATCGGAAAAACAAAGGGTATCGCAGAGGAAGTTCGGGAAGGGGAAAGAGGAATAAATAACGAGGGGGGAAATTGCCCGGAAAGGAATGAAAGGGAGAATTGTCTACGTTACATTCTTCTGGAAACCACAAAAGTGGATCAGTGCATTGTGGCAACTTACATTCCATTGAGATGGATTAGAGGGTGTTTTATTCTGTTGACATCTGGTATGTTACACTTGACCTAGTTGTGAACCTTCTCAAAGGCAAGTCCCTCCTGGTAATGCAACTAATAGCAGGAACCTTAGTTACAACTCTTCAGACTCCACCCTGCTAGACTTTTCAGCTCTTCAAAACAGGGAGAATTTAGAGATACAGCACACAGAGAGGCCCTTCGGCCCAGCGATCACCCCGTACACTAGCACTATCCCACACACACTCGGGACAATTTACAATTTCTACCAAAGCCAATTAACCTACAAAACATGTACGTCATTGGATTTTAGTCTAGGTTAGTTGAGTTGAGTATAGGAGCAAAGAGGTCCTTCTGCAGTTGTACAGGGCCCTAGTGAGACCACACCTGGAGTATTGTGTACAGTTTTGGTCCCCTAATTTGAGGAAGGACATTCTTGCTGTTGAGGGAGTGCAGCGTAGGTTTACAAGGTTAATTCCCGGGATGGTGGGACTGTCATATGCTGAGGGAATGGAGCGGCTGGGCTTGTATACTCGGGAGTTTAGAAGGATGAGAGGGTATCTTATTGAAACATATAAGATTATTAAGGGTTTGGACACGCTAGAGGCAGGAAACATGTTCCCGATGTCGGGGGAGTCCAGAAGCAGGGGCCACAGTTTAAGAATAAGGGGTAAGCCATTTAGAACACTTTTGATGAGGAAACACTTTTTCACACAGAGTGTTGTGATCTTTGGAATTCTCTGCCTCAGAGGGCAGTGGAGGCCGGTTCTCTGGATGCTTTCAGGAGGGAGCTGGATAGGGCTCTTTAAGATAGCGGAGTCAGGGGATATGGGGAGAAGGCAGGAACGGGGTACTGATTGGGGATGATCAGCCATGATCACATTGAATGGCGGTGCTGGTTTGAAGGACCGAATGGCCTACTCCTGCACCTATTGACTATTTAGTTTAGCTTGGAGATACAATGTGGAAACAGGCCCTTCGGCCCACTGAGTCCAAACCAAACAGCGATCTCCGCACACTAGCAGTATCCTACACGCATTAGGGACAATTTACAATTTTACCGAAGCCAATTAACCTACTAACCAGCACGTGTTTGGAGTGTGGGAGGAAACCGGAGCACCAGGAGAAAACCCACGCAGGTCACAGGGAGAAGGTGCAAACTCTGTGCAGACAGCACCCGTAGTCAGGATTGAACCGGGTCTCTGGCGCTGTGAGGCAGCAACTCTACCGCTGAGCCACTGTGCTATACACGAACCACCTTCAAAGGAGATTATATCGGCACCCTTGCTTTTCCTTCAGATTGTTACAGGCATTAATTATGCATTTTGTTGTTATTTTTTGTATTCCAATCTAAGGCCAGAAGCAAAACTGGTTTTAAAATATCTTGCTTTATACGGAGATTTCTGTAACTTCACATGTTTATAAGTTCTAGGAGCAGAATTAGGACATTCGGCCCATCAAGTCTACTCCGCCATTCAATCATGGCTGATCTATCTCTCCCTTCTAACCCCATTCTCCTGCCTTCTCCCCATAACCCCTGACACCCGCACTAGTCAAGAATCTATCTATCTCAGCCTTAAATATATCCACTGACTTGGCCTCCACAGCCTTCTGCGGCAAAGAATTCCACAGATTCACCACCCTCTGACTGAAGAAATTCCTCCTCATCTCAACTTTGTCTGATCTACAGAACCTGAATCGAATTTCCCCGCCCCTCCCCTCCCCGTTCCCTTCCACCTATAACAATAGACAACTATATCAATAGACAATAGACAATAGACAATAGGTGCAGGAGTAGGCCATTCGGCCCTATCCTTTCCTCCAGCTTCATTTCACTCCTTATCTCACAGCCATTGGTCTTCTTTGCATCTCTGGCCTTGGTCCAAACATCTGCCCTTCCCTCACCTGTATCCACCTATCACTTCTGTCGGAAAGGAACTGCAGATGCTGGTTTACACCGAAGACAGACACAAAATGCTGGAGTAACTCGGCGGGACAGGCAGCTTCTCTGGAGAGGAGGAATGGGTGCCGTTTTGGGTCGACACAATAGACAATAGACAATAGGTGCAGGAGTAGGCCATTCGGCCCTTCGAGCCAGCACCGCCATTCTCACTAGGTTTGATGTTTGAGAAGGAACTGCAGATGCTGGAAAATCGAAGGTAGACAATAATGCTGGAGAAACTCAGCGGGTGAGGCAGCATCTATGGAACGAAGCTTCGGTTTCGGCCTGAAACGTTGCCTATTTCCTTCGCTCCATAGATGCTGCCTCATTAGGTTTAGTTTAGTTCAGTTTAGAGATACAACGCTGAAACAGGCCCTTCGGCCCACCGAGTCCGTGCCGACCAGCGATCCCCGCACACTAACACTATCCTACACACACTCGGGTCAATTTACAACTTTACCAACACAATTGGCCTACAAACGTGCACGTGTTTGGAGTGTGGGAGGAAACCAGAGCACCCGGAGAAAACCCACGCGGTCACAGGGAGAACGTACAGTACAAACTCTGCACAGACAGCACCTGAGGTCAGGATCGAACCCGGTTCTCCGGCGCCATGAGGCAGCATCTCTACCGCTGCGCCACCGATAAATTACTATCTAAATGGTGTCAAGTTGGGAAAAGGGGAAGTACAGCGGGATCTGGGGGTCCTTGTATATCAGTCTATGAAAGTAAGCATGCAGGTACAGCAGGCAGTGAAGAAAGCGAATGGCATGTTGGCCTTCATAACAAGAGGAATCGAGTATAAGAGCAAAGAGGTCCTTCTGCAGTTGTACATAGCCCTAGTGAGACCACACCTGGAGTATTGTGTGCAGTTTTGGTCCCCTAATTTGAGGAAGGACATTCTTGCTATTGAGGGAGTGCAGCGTAGGTTTACAAGGTTAATTCCCGGGATGGCGGGACTGTCATATGCTGAGAGAATGGAGCGGCTGAGCTTGTACACTCTGGAGTTTAGAAGGATGAGAGGGGATCTTATTGAAACATATAAGATTGTTAAGGGTTTAGACACGCTGGAGGCAGGAAACATGTTCCCGATGTTGGGGGAGTCCAGAACCAGTGGCCACAGTTTAAGAATAAGGGGTAAGTCATTTAGAACGGAGACGAGGAAACACTTTTTCACACAGAGAGTTGTGAGTCTGTGGAATTCTCTGCCTCAGATGGCGGTGGAGGCCGGTTCTCTGGATGCTTTCAAGAGAGAGCTAGATAGGGCTCTTAAAAATAGCGGAGTCAGGGGATATGGGGAGAAGGCAGGAACAGGGTACTGATTGGTGATGATCAGCCATGATCACATTGAATGGCGGTGCTGGCTCGAAGGGCCGAATGGCCTACTCCTGCACCTATTGTCTATTGTCTATTGTCTATTGTGCTGCCCTCCATTGAAGGCAGGTGCGAGTCACAATGTTGAGAGAGAGGGGGGGGGGGGGTGGCGTTGGAAAAGCCCGTACAGGATGCACTCACTGTTGATGTGGTCAATGTAAAAGACCCCAATCTGGTCATCGTAGGCGTCTTCCCAACCCAGGGGGAGTTCATCTCCCACACAATCGGCAAACGTCAGAGGTTTGGTAAACCTGAAACACAAACAAAAGATCAGTGTGTAGGAAGGAACAGCAGATGCCACTTCACACCAAAGGTGGGCACAAAATGCTGGAGTAACTCAGCGGGTCAGGCAGCATCTGTGGAGAACAGGGATAGGTGACGTTTCACAGAGTGCTGGAGTAACTCAGCGGGTCAGGCAGCATCTCTGGAGAGAAGGAATGGGCGACATTTCGGGTCGGGGCCCTTCTTCAGTCAAATGATCACTTACTTCTTTTACAAATCTTACAAATGATCACTACTTACTTCTCTGCCACAGAGGGTAGTTGAGGCCAGTTCATTGGCTATATTTAAGAGGGAGTTAGATGTGGCCCTTGTGGCTAAAGGGATCAGGGGGTATGGAGAGAAGGCAGGTACAGGATATTGAGTTGGATGATCAGCCATGATCATATTGAATGGCGGTGCAGGCTCGAAGGGCCGAATGGCCTACTCCTGCACCTATTTTCTATGTTTCTATGTTTCTATGAAGGTAGACACCAGGAACTGCAGATGCTGGTTTACAACCCAAAAAAAGCACAGAGTGCTGGAGTAACTCAGCGGGTCACTCAGCATCTCTGGAGAACAAGATTAGGTGGCATTTAATTGAAGAATACAGCACGGAAACAGGCCCTTCGGTCTGTATGGATGAGCAGGGAATGGAGGGATATGGATCACGTGCAGGCACAGAGGAGATTAGTTTAACTTTGCATCATGTTCGGCACAGACTTTGTGGGCCGAAGGGCCTGTTCCTGTGCTGTACTGTTCTCTGTTTCAGTTATACAGCGTGGAAACAGGCCCTTCGGCCCACCGGGTCCACGCAGACCAATGATCACCCCATTCACCAACACTATCCTACACACTAGGACCAATTTCCAGAAGCCAATTAACCTACAAACCTGCACGTCTTTGGATGGTGGGAGGAAACCGGAGCACCCGGAGAAAACCCACGCAGGTCACATGGGGAAAGTACAGGTCAGAACGTACAGAACCGTAGTCAGGATTGAAATCGCTGTAAATGGCTGTAAGGCAAGAACTCTACCACCCTGTCACCCAAAGGCATGTTTTATCCATGTTTCTTGGCCCCACAGCAGAAGTGTCCATCCTTGTGATTGAGGCAGTGCAGCGTAGGCTCACGAGATTGATCCCTGGGATGGCGGGACTGTCATATGAGGAAAGATTGAAAAGACTAGGCTTGTATTCACTGGAGTTTAGAAGGATGAGGGGGTATCTTATAGAAACATATAAAATTATAAAAGGACTGGACAAGCTAGATGCAAGAAAAATGTTCCCAATGTTGGGCGAGTCCCGAACCAGGGGCCACAGTCTTAGAATAAAGGGGAGGCCATTTAAGACTGAGGTGAGGAAAAACTTTTTCACCCAGAGAGTTGTGAATTTGTGGAATTCCCTGCCACAGAGGGCAGTGGAGGCTAAATCACTGGATGGATTTAAAAGAGAGTTAGATAGAGCTCAAGGGCTGGTGGAATCAAGTGATATGGGGAGAAGGCAGGCACGGGTTATTGATTGGGGACGATCAGCCATGACCACAATGAATGGCGGTGCTGGCTCACAGCCTTTATTTTAAGACTGTGGCCCTGGTTCTGCTCGCCCCAACATTGGGAACATTTTTCCTGCATCTAGCTTGTCCAGTCCTTTTATATGTTTCTATAAGATCCCCCCTCATCCTTCTAAACTCCAGTGAATGAGTGGATGGGCAATTATGAATGATAATTGCTCATTTCAGGGATGCAACAAGATCCCTGGGAGCCAAAGCAAACTGTAGTAGGCTACACAAGATCTGGCCGATATAATTTTTGTTTGTCTGTACATAGTCCATGATTCCGAGAGCGATGCTGGTGGGGCCACCCATGGCGGTACGGTCGAGGATGAGGGTCCAGACAAAGAACGATCCAACCTAGAAGGCCTCAACGGCGGACCAGGCGGACAAAGTTATCTTGAACTCAACGGCTGTGAAGGCGGATGAAGGCTGCAACCGATCTATCAGCTCCAATCGTCTTGGTTCCCTTGCCATTGGAATGAGTTGACTGATTTGTGAAGGACCGTGAGCTTCTTGGAGTGCAACATCAAGTACACGTTAAACAAACACACGCACGCGGGCGTCTTCGGTCTGTTTAAACAACATCATCCTCGACCTCAAGGGATAGCCACGACAACGATATATGTGGCTTAATGTTTTATTATTATTAATGTTTAGTGTTTTCTGAGTCATTCGTAACTGTCACTGTATGTCATGTTGTTACTTGTGGGCGGAGCACCGAGGCAAATTCCTTGTATGTGAATACTTGGCCAACATGTTCCCGATGTTGGGGGAGTCCAGAACCAGGGGCCACAGTTTAATAATAAGGAGTAAGCCATTTAGAACGGAGATGAGGAAACACTTTTTCTCAAAGAGAGTGGTGAGTCTGTGGAATTCTCTGCCTCAGAGGGCGGTGGAGGCCGGTTCTCTGGATGCTTTCAAGAGAGAGCTGGATAGGGCTCTTAAAAATAGCGGAGTCAGGGGATATGGGGAGAAGGCAGGAACGGGGTACTGATTGGGGATGATCAGCCATGATCACATTGAATGGCGGTGCTGGCTCGAAGGGCCAAATGGCCTACTCCTGCACCTATTGTCTATTGTCTACAGTCTACTATGTGGCTTTAGTGTTTGGACTTTAGTGATATGGCACGGCAACAGAAAACCCACGCAGGTCACGGGGAGAAGGTACAAACTCCATACAGACAGCACCCATAGTCAGGATGGAACCCGGGTCTCTGGCGCTGTGAGGCAGCAACTCTACCGCTGCGCCACCGTGCCACCCCAATAAGTCTTTTGATGCAGGAATAAGAGAAATTGGATAGGGGAAAATAAGTATGTTGGAAGAAACTGCTGGTTGCTGGTTTATACCGAAGACAGACACAAAATGCTGGAATAACTCAGCGGGTCAGGCAGCATCTCTGGAGAAAAAGAATAGGTGACGTTTCAGGTCAGAATGAAGGATTCCGACCAACAATGACTCAAGAAGGGTCCCGACCTGAAACGTCACCTATCCACGTTCTCCAGAGATGCTGCCTGACCCGCTGAGTTACTCCAGCACTCTGTGAAACGTCACCTATCCGCGTTCTCCACAGATGCTGCCTGACCCGCTGAGTTACTCCAGCACTCTGTGAAACGTCACCTATCCATGTTCTCCACAGATGCTGCCTGACCCGCTGAGTTACTCCAGCACTCTGTGAAACGTCACCTATCCATGTTCCGGCAGCATCTATAGAGCGAAGGAAATAGGCAATGTTTCGGCCCGAAACCCTTCCGGGTTTCGGCCCAAAACGTTGCCTATTTCCTTCAGGGTTTCGGCCCGAAAGGTTGCCCATTTCCTTCGCTCCACAGATGCTGCCTGACCCGCTGAGTTACTCCAGCACTCTGTGAAACGTCACCTATCCAATCTATCCATCTCTGCCTTAAAAATATCTATTGACGGCCTCCACGGCCTTCTGTGGCAATGAATTCCACAGATTCACCACCCTCTGACTAAAGAAATTCCTCTTCATCTCCTTCCGAAAGGGACATCCTTTAATTCTGAGGCTGTACCCTCTGGTCCTAGACTCTCCCACTGGTGGAAACATCCTCTCCACATCCACTCTATCCGGGCCTTTCACTATTCCAACTGTAATAAACTACTTTAGCAGTCGCTGTGAGTTAGCACGTTACTAGAGATCGATGCTGGCCTGTGTCTAAAGGGCCTGTCCCACTGTACGAGGTAATTCACGAGTTCTCCCGAGTTTTCCCCTGATTCGAACTCGGAGAATATCCTTAACGGGTCCATAGGTGTTCGTGGATGTCTCGTAGCGGCTCGTACGAGTAAAAAGTAACAATTTGTTTCATCACGAGTATTTTTTTTACTCGTGGACATTTTTCACAGTGTTGAAAAAACGTCACGAGTTTACCGGATTTCCCGAGTACCTACCGTTACTCGTACGAGCTGCTACGAGACATCCACGAACACCTACGGACCCGCTATGGACATTCTCCAAGTTCGAATCAGGGGAAAACTCGGGAGAACTCTTGAATTACCTCGTACAGTGGGACAGGGACTTTAGGCTTCACCCAGTTATTCATTAACCTTGGAGATTAATATTCAACAACCTCGCCATTACCGTGGCTTGGCTTTATGAATACGTTTTGAACGATTCAGGGCACTTGTAAACAAAGCCTTCTAGTTTAATTCCATTTCGTTCAGTTTAGTTTACTGTCACGTGTACCGAGGTACAGTGAAAAGCTTTTGTTGCGTGCTAACCAGTCAGCGGAAAGACAATACATGATTACAATCGAGCCGTCCACAGTGTACAGATACAGGATAAAGGGAATAACGTTTAGTGCAAGGTAAAGTCTGATCAAGGATAGTCCGAGGGTCACCAATGAGGTAGATAGTAGTTCAGCACTGCTCTCTGGTTGTGGTAGGATGGTTCAGTTGCCTGATAACAGCTGGGAAGAGACTTCTAATTGATCAGTGATTGTAGCAACTCAAAGGGCATGTTATTTTATTTATGTGCAGGGCATCAGGCATTCCAAGCATTCCACTTGTCTAATTTTTAACATTTATCGTGGATATTTATAACCTAGTTCAGATTCCAGCTGGCCAGGAATGTGGAAGCAAACATTGACACTGTGCAGAGCAGTGTGCAGTAAAGGAACAGCCTCTCAGTCAGAAATGGTTTAGTTTAGCTTAGAGATACACCGCAGAAACTGGCCCTTCGGCCCACCGAGTCCGCACCGACCAGCGATCCCCGCACACTGACACTCTCCTGCACCCACTAGGGCCAATTTTTACATTTAAACCAAGCCAATTAACCTACAAACCTGCACGTCTTTGGGGTGTGGGAGGAAACGGCAGATCTCGGGGGAAACCCACGCAGGTCACAGAGGGAACGTACAAACTCCGTACAGACAGCACCCGTAGTCAGGATGGAACCCGGGTCTCTGGCGCCGTGAGGCAGCAACTCTACTGCTGCGCCACCGTGCCGCCCTGTTGGAGGGATAAGATTAACATAGAAACATAGACAATAGGTGCAGGAGTAGGCCATTCGGCCCTTCGAGCCTGCACCGCCATTCAATATGATCATGGCTGATCATCCAACTCAGTATCCTGTACCTGCCTTCTCGCCATACCCCCCGATCCCTTTAGCCACAAGGGCCACATCTAACTCCCTCTTAAATATAGCCAATGAACTGGCCTCAACTACTTTCTGTGGCAGAGAATTCCAGAGATTCACCACTCTCTGTGTGAAAAATGTTTTTCTCATCTCGGTCCTAAAGGATTTCCCCCTAATCCTTAAACTGTGACCCCTTGTTCTGGACTTCCCCAACATCAGGAACAATCTTCCTGCATCTAGCCTGTCCAACCCCTTAAGAATGTTGTAAGTTTCTATAAGATCCCCCCTCAATCTTCTAAATTCTAGCGAGTACAAGCCAAGTCTATCCAGTCTTTCTTCATATGAAAGTCCTGACATCCCAGGAATCAGTCTGGTGAACCTTCTCTGTACTCCCTCTATGGCAAGAAAGTCTTTCCTCAGATTTGGAGACCAAAACTGTACGCAATACTCCAGGTGTGGTCTCACCAAGACCCTGTACAACTGCAGTAGAACCTCCCTGCTCCTATACTCAAATCCTTTTGCTATGAATGCTAACATACCATTCGCTTTCTTCACTGCCTGCTGCACCTGCATGCCTACTTTCAATGACTGGTGTACCATGACACCCAGGTCTCGTTGCATCTCCTCTTTTCCTAATCGGCCACCATTCAGATATGTTTTTTGCCACCAAAATGGATAACCTCACATTTATCCACATTATACTGCATCTGCCATGCATTTGCCCACTCACCCAGCCTATCCAAGTCACCTTGCAGCCTCCTAGCATCCTCCTCACAGCTAACACTGCCCCCCCAGCTTTGTGTCATCCGCAAACATGGAGATGTTGCATTCAATTCCCTCGTCCAAATCATTAATATATATTGTAAATAGCTGGGGTCCCAGCACTGAGCCTTGCGTTACCCCACTAGTCACTGCCTGCCATTCTGAAAATGACCCGTTTACTCCTACTCTTTGCTTCCTGTTTGCCAGCCAGTTCTCTATCCAAATCAATACTGAACCGTGTGCTTTAAGTTTGTATACTAATCTTATGTGGGACCTTGTCAAAAGCCTTCTGAAAGTCCAGATATCACACATCCACTGGTTCACCCTTATCCACTCTACTAGTTACCTCCTCGAAAAATTCTATAAGATTCGTCAGACATGATTTACCTTTCATAAATCCATGCTGACTTTGTCCAATGTCAAAGAGGAATTCTCAGCAAAAAGCACTTGTACAGTGAATCCTCCTCATCCTTTCATTGCCAGGGAACAGTACTGCAAAGCAACAGGCCCTTTGGCCCACAATACCTGTGCCGGACATGATGCCAAGTGACACTAATCTCTTCTATCTACATTCCTGCATTCCCCCGTCCACTCCCACATACTACATGCCTCTTATACACACTATCCTGCCTTGATTAGTACGGGTGTCAGGGGTTATGGGGAGAAGGGAGGAGAATGGGGTTAGGAGGGAGAGATAGATCAGCCATGATTGAATGGTGGAGTAGACTTGATGGGCCGAATGGCCTAATTCTGCCCCTATCACTTATGAACATGAACTTATCACGCAAATAACACTAATACTACAGAGTAAAATACTATTGCCATGGAAGGCAGTGTTTAATTAATCCGATGACCGGAAATGTAAAATTGCCTAGAAAGACCGATGTAATTTTGTAAGCACAATGGGAACTGGTTCTGGAGTAATACAGCGGGTTTAGTTTAAGATAGTCACAACATACTGGAGTAACTTAGCAAGTCAGGCAGCGGTGTTGATAGGTTGTAGGGTCAGAATGAGGCCATTCGGCCCATCGTGTCTAATCCGCCTTTCAACCCTGGCTGATCTATCTTTCCCTCGCAACCTTATTCTCCCCATAACTCCTGACACCCGCACTAATCAACTCAGCGTCTCTGGAGAAATGAATAGGTGTTGTTTCAGATCGAGACCCTAGTTTAGTTTAGTTTGGAGATACAGCGCGGAAGCAGGCCCTTCGCCCAACCAAGGATCAGAATGCAGAATCAGAATCAGAATCGCACTTTATTCGCTTTAAGTACGTTTTGGGATCAGCTCCGATGTTAAGTCCGCGCCCCGCGGTGGGTCTCACGACAGTCCGAGGAGGCTTCCCAGCTCCATCGATGGTAGGCCGCAGAGCACGGAGAATGTGATCGAAACTCAATCACATCTCGGGGAAGGCAAGAGCTTGAAAAAAAGTTTACCCTCCCCCTCCCCCCACCCCCCACATAAAACAAACCGAAGAACATTAAAACAAACTTTTAACGCACCAAAAAATAACAAAAATAAAGAAAATACGAACAGACTGCCGGCAGGGCAGCCATCTCCCCGGCGCCCCCTGGTGGTCAGCTGACCCATAATCACCCGTGCACTCGTCCTATCCCAGATACTTGGGACAATTTACAGAAGCCAATCAACTTATCAACCTGCACGTCTTTGGAATGTGGAAGGAAACCAGAGCACCCGTAGAAAGCCCACGCAGGTCACAGGGAGAACGTGCACACTCCGTATGGACATCTACCGGAGTTAATGTTGAACCCGGGTCACCGTTTGACCTGTTTTTACAAAATGTTAAATGGTCAGCTCGACATAGATTACAAGACCTACACCAAACCCAAACCAATTAGGAGCAGACGAGGGCATTCGATCCAATTTGTGATTCCAGCTACCAAGACAGATGTGTACAGCAATTTGTTCTTCCCCCGCACAATTACAGCATGGAATAATCTTCACCCTACCATAGTTACCCAACCAGATGCAACTAAATTTAAGGTAGCTCTTTCTTCCCAAAAACCCTTTCTGTCTTAAGTCCTCCCTCCACCACCTCCAGTTTAAATTCCATTTGGAATATTTTGGAGGACCAAGAAACCAAGAACCAAGAAGAACCAAGAGGCAGCAACTCTACCGCTGCGTCACCGTGCCTCCGTAAAGGGTCAGGCAGCTTCTGTGGAGATCAAGGATGTGTGGCGTTTCAGGTGGGGACTTGGACTTATTGTATGTGTGTGTGGGGGGAAGCTAGAAGAGAGATAGGGGCAGGATGATGGGTGAAGGGTCTCAACCTGAAACGTCGCCTTTCCTCGTCCTCCGCAGATGCCGCCTGGCTCGTTGTGTTACTCCTGCACTTTGTGTCTTTTTTTACAATACAATACAATAATATTTTATTAGCCAAGTATGTTTTGCAACATACGAGGAATTTCATTTGCCGAGTCAGTCATACAAAGCCAACAGCAGTCATTTTTGTAAACCAGCACCAGCAATTCTTTTGGGTGTCAGCTGCTCTACATCGGTGAGACCAAGCGCAGGCTCGGCGATCGCTTCGCCCAACACCTCCGCTCGGTTCGCAATAACCAACCTGACCTCCCGGTGGCTCAGCACTTCAACTCCCCCTCCCATTCTGAATCAGACCTTTCTGTCCTGGGCCTCCTCCGTGGCCAGAGTGAGTCCCACCGTAAATTGGAGGAGCAGCACCTCATATTCCGCTTGAGTAGTTTACACCCCAGCGGTATGAACATTGACTTCTCCAATTTCAGGCAGTCCTTGCTTTCTCCCTCCTTCCCCTCCCCTTCCCAGCTCTCCCACAGCCCACTGTCTCCGCCTCTTCCTTTCTTCTTCCCGCCCCCACATCAGACTGAAGAAGGGTCTCGACCCAAAACGTCGCCTATTCCTTCGCTCCATAGACGCTGCCTCACCCGCTGAGTTTCTCCAGCGTTTTTATCTACCTTCGATTTTTCCAGCATCTGCAGTTCTTTCTTAAACAATTCATTTAGTTTAATTTACAGGTGCAGTGAAACGTTTTTGCTGCGTGCTATTCAGTCCAAGAGCAGACATGAATACAATTTTGCCATGAATAAATACAACCATATACAGGTCCACTGCCG
>JAXLNO010000473.1:0-78852 GCA_038087875.1 Malacoraja senta | reverse complement strand
TTTCCCCTGTAAATGAGAGAATTAGGGGAGGGCACCTGTATATATACCGTTAAACCTTTCTTATCCATGTACCTGTCCAAATGTCACAAACGTTGTTTCAATGAGGTCCCCCCTCGTTTCTTCTGAACTTCAGTGAGTACAGGCCCAGTGCCGACAATCGCTCATCATATGTTGAGCACAGTTTGTTAACCTGGGCACGACATAACTTGGCTTAACATAGACACAATTCTGGCGGAACAGCGGTACATGCAGCATTTCTGGGGAGCATCTCTCACTTCGCTCTCTCCTCTCCCAGGCCTTCTACTCTACCCCTCTCTCTCTCTCCTCCTCCTCTCCCAATCCTTATCTCTCCACCCCCGTCTCTCTCTCTCTCTCTCTCTCTCTCTCTCTCTCTCTCTCTCTCTCTCTCTCTCTCTCTCACTCTCTCTCTCTCTCTCTCTCTCTCTCTCTCTCTCTCTCTCTCTCTCTCTCCCTCTCTCTCTATCTCTCTCTCTCTCTCTCTCTCTCTCTCTCGCTCCCTCTATCTCCTTTCTCCACTATCTCCCCCACTCTACCCCCTCTCTCCCCAATCTCTCTCCCCATCGGGTCTCTAGCGCTGTGAGAGCAACTCTACCACTCGGATTTAGGGGAGGTCACCTGTAAGTATACCGTTAAACCTGTCCTATCCATGTTTCTGTCTAAATGTCTGGCCAAATGTCTCTGGCCAAATGACTTTAACGTTTATCAATGAGGTCCCTCGTTCTTATCCGGAGGGAGAGACAGGGAGAAAGAAAGGAGAAAGAAAGGGGAAGGGAGAAAGAGAGTGGAGTGACTGGATGGAAGAGAGAGCAACGCGGAGGGAGAGAGACTGGGTAAGAGGGAGAGGGGCAGCGGGTCAAGACTCACGTGTGTTTCATTGTCAAATATCCCAGACACAATAATCACATCCAAACTAGCAGCAGCACCAAACAGTATGTAAACATAGAGGGGAAGAAGAGGAGGGAGGGAGAGAGGGAGGGAGGGAGGGGAGGCAGGGGAGTGGGTGGGACGTTGGGGTCCGTGTCCCTGTCTCCTTCGCCCCTCCATCTCTCCCCCTTCCCGTCTCTCTCCCCGTCTCCGTCACTCTCTCTTTCCCTCCCCGTCTCTTTCTCTCTCTGGTCCCCTACCAGTCGCATCTCTCTCTCCCTCCCCTCCCCGTCTCCCTCTCTCTTCCCCTCCATCTCTCTCTCATCCCCTCCCTCTCCACCTCTCTCTCTTTTTCTCTCCCCGTCGCTCTCCCCGTCCTTGTCCTCTCTCTCTCTCCCTCCATCCCCGGCTCTCTCTCCTTCCCCTACCCGTCTCTTTTTATTTCCCCTACCCGTCTCTATCTCTCTCCCTCCCCGACTCTCTCTCCCTCTCTTCCCCGTCTCTCTCACGCCTCTCGCCCTCTCTCTCCTCGCTTCCCCGTCACTCTTACTTTCCTCTCTCTCTCTCTCTCTCTTTCCCTCCTTCACCATCTATCTCGCTCTCTTTCCACGTGTCTCTCTCCCCGTCTCTCTCCCCCGTCTCTCTCTCCCGTCTCTCTCCCCTCCCCTCCCCTCCCTTCTCCATCTCCCTATCCCAGAAAGGCCATGATCGTATTGGGGTGGTGTCTGGTCCCGCTTCGGAGCCACGCTGGTACATTGTTAGAGCCGATGGCGCCACCTACCGACGCAACAGACAGCACGTCTGCCTGTGAACGAGTCAATCCCTCCTCCTTATTATCCGGATCGTACAGTTCATTTCAATCTGCATCTAGTGACCCCCGCATGCTCTTGCCAGCACAAAAATCCATGCCTACGGCAGTTCCTCTGTCTGTTCCATCTTCGCCTGCGCCACATTCTCCTGCTTCGACTCCAGGGACGTTTGTCCACTCCCCCACGGCGGTGACATCGCCTGCTCTTTCCCAGAGAAAAATAATGGAGATGGCCTCTATCGTACACGTCCCGGTCGTGTTGCAGGCCGGTCGTGATGTATCCGGACTATGTTTCACTTTCCACCAGTCTGTCATCGGTTGTGATATTTGCTTTTCTTAGTTATAGATATACATCGTTATTGATTCTTTAAGAGGGAGATGTAGATTCGTGGCTCATGCTTTGTCTTGCATTTGTAGTTACGCCCACTAGCTTGTTAGCGTCGCGGTCTGCGGCATTCCGTTAGTCTTAAATTGAACTCCTAAGTGAGAAGTTGTAGTGCTTGTAACCAATAAACTCTATATAACCTTACATGGTGTAAGGCCATTGTTATTGTAAGGACTACAAATCAACAATCTCGAACTCGTTCCTCTCTCTCTCTCTCTCTCTCTCTCTCTCTCTCTCTCTCTCTCTCTCTCTCTCTCTCTCTCTGTCTCTCTCTTTCTTTCGCGCGCACTCGTATCGTATCCATTCATTCAACTCGATACTTGAATTCGAACTCGAACTCGTACTCTATCACGAACTCGAGTTGGAGTTCGATTTGCTGGCGGAGCACCAAGGCAAATTCTTTGTATGAGAATACTTGGCCCATAAATTTATTAATTAATTCATTCATTCATTCATTGAACTCGAACTCGAGCTCGAACTCGAACTATCTCGAACTTCAACTCCAATTCGAACTGGTCGTGTTCGAAAAAACCTGTGCGGACCAACTGACTGGACATTTTCCGGATATTTTCAACCTCTCTCTTCTGAGGTCCGAGGGTCCCACCTGCTTCAAAAGGGCATCAATTATACCGGTGCCCACGATGAGTAAGTGACGTGCCTCAATGACTATCGACCAGTGGCACTAACGCCTGTGGTGATGATGTGCTTTGAGAGGTTGATCATGGCGCAAATCAACTCCTACCTCGACAAAAACCTGGACCCACTGCAGTTCGATTACCGCCGCAACAGATCAATGGTGCATGCGATCTTGCTGGCCCTCCACTCCGCTCTGGACCACTTGGACAACACAAACTCATATGTCAGGCTGTTATTCGTTGATTACAGCTCGGCATTTAATACAATCATCCCCTCCAAGCTGGTTACCAAACCCGCAGAACTGGGTCTCTGCGCATCCCTCTGCAATTGGATCCTCGACTTCCTCATTCACAGACCACAGTGTGTTCGTATTGGTGGAAATGTGACAGACTGGATAACAATCAGCACGGGAGCACCTCAAGGCTGCGTGCTCAGCTCCCTGCTGTACTCACTCTATACTCATGAATGCGTAGCCAGTCGTAGTGCGAACTCCATCATCAAATTCGCTGACGACACCACTGTTGTGGGACGTATCACTGATGGGGATGACTCAGAGTATAGAAGAGAGATCGAGCGACTCTCCATATGGTGCCAGCACAATAACCTGGCCCTCAACACCAGCAAAACCGAGGAACTGATTGTGGACTTTAGAAGGAGTAGGATGGGGACCGACAGTCCCGTTTATATCAACGGGTCGATGGTTGAAAGGGTCAAAAGCTTCTAATTCCTGGGCGTGCACATCTCTGAAGATCGTTCCTGGTCCGAGAACACTGATGCAATTATTAAGAAAGCACATCAGCGCCTCTACTTCCTGAGAAGATAACGGAGGGTCAGTTTGTCAAGGAGGACGCTCTCGAACATCTACAGGGCACAGTAGAGAGCATGCTGACCGGTTGCATCGTGGCTTGGTTCGGCAACTTGAGCGCCCTGGAAAGGAAAATACTACAAAAAGTAGTAAACACTGCCCAGTCCATCATCGGCTCTGACCTCCCTTCCATCGAGGGGATCTATCGCAGTCGTTGCCTCAAAAATGCTGGCAATATCATCAATGAACCACACCATCCTGGCCACACACTCATCTCCCTGCTACCTTCAGGTAGAAGGTACAGGAGCCTGAAGACTGCAATGACCAGGTTCAGGAATAGCTACTACCCCACAGCCATCAGGCTTTTAAACTTGGCTCAGACAAAACTCTGAACATTAATAGTCCATTATCTGTTATTTGTACTTTTTACGTAGATAATGGTATATGGACACACTGATCTGTTTTGTAGTCAATGCCTACTATGTTCTGTTGTGCTGAAGCAAAGCAAGAATGTCATTGTCCTATCAGGGACACATGACAATAAACTCTCTTGATTCTTGATTCTTGAACTCGAACTCTATCTCGAACTCGAACTCTATCTCGAACGCGAGTTTGAGTTCGACTTGCGGGCGGAGCACCAAGGCAACTTCCCTGTAGGTGAGTACTAGGCCAATAAACGTGTTCATTCATTCATTCATTCATTCACTTCGAACTCGAGCTCGAACTTGATCTCGAACTCGAGAAAAACTGTTTATGGAAAAACACGGTGGGTATAATTTGAGAGGGGAAAATAATTTTTCAAAACTCAATGTCAGAACAACACTTAAAATTATGTGCATAGCAATCTGTGGGGTGGATTTGTGGAATGGTCTGGAACAGGAGATAAAGCTTAGCACAAACATAATACAGTTTAAAAAGATGTACAAAAACACTTTTTTTAAAGGATATTGGGATGAGGATAGGTGATTGTGTGGGATACTTGTTATACTGATTGTATCGGGAAGGGTGATTATAGGGTGATGGGTTGACTAAGGGGTACTGTATAGTATATGAGGGTTATGGGTTGTATATATGACTGAGGGATACTGTGTAGTATATGAGGGTTTTTTCTTTTCTTTTTTCTTTTTTCTCTCTTATTTTGTATGGCTTTGTAAATATTTGATTAGTGTATAAATGTAAATAATTTGGTGTACATATAGCTGCTGGTGTACATATGGTGTACATATAGCTGCTAAATGTGTATAAGGTAATTATAAGCAGTTGAATAAGGGGGTGGGAATTAATAAGCTTTGGCTTCTTCCTGCAACTTTTCGGACACATACGATTTCATTTATTTATAGATATTGTTTATGACACTATAAATATTCTTGTTTTGTTTTTTTGTATGCTGTTTCACACTTGCTTTTTATTCTTTTATTCTGTTCGAAATAAAGAATAAAATAAAATAAAAATAAAATAAACTCTCTCGACTCGAACTCGAACTCTATCTCGATCTCGATCTCTCTCTCGAACTTTCTCTCGAACTCGAACTCGATCTCGAACTGGAATTCGCACTCTATCTCGAACTCTCTCTCGAACTTTCTCTCGAACTCGCACTCTATCTCGAACTCGAATTCGAACTCGAAATCGAACTCGAATACGAGCTCGAACTCTATCTCGAACTCGAGTTGGAGTTCGACTTGCTGGCGGACCAGCAAAGCAAATTCCTTGTTTGTGAATACTTGGCCAATAAATGTATTCATTCATTCATTCATTCATTCATTCATTCATTCATTCAACTCGATCTCGTACTCGATCTCGATCTCGAACTCGAATTAGAACTCGAACTGCATCGTGAACTCCAACTATCGCGACATCAAAATCTATCTCGAACTCGAACTCTATCGCGAACTCGATCTCGAACTTGAACTGTTTCTTGAACTCGAACTCCAGCTCGAACTCGAACTATCTCGAACTCCAACTCCAACATCGAACTTGAACTCGAACTCTATCTCGAACTCGAACTCGAACTCTATCACAAACTCTATCTCTAACGAACTCGAACTCGAAATCGAACTCGAACACGGATTAGAACTCGAACTCGAACTCGTACCTAATCTCGAACTCGAGTTGGAGTTCGACTTGCTAGCGGAGCACCAAGGCAAATTCCTTGTATGTGAATACTTGGCCAATAAATGTATTTATTCATTCATTCATTCATTCATTCATTCATTCATTCATTCTTTCATTCATTAATTCATTCATTAATTCTTTTAATCATTCATTCATTCATTCATTCATTCATTCATTCAACTCGAACTCGAACTCGAACTATCTCGAACTCGAATTCGAACTCGTATATCTCGAACTCGAACTCTATCTCGACCTCGAAATCTACCTCGAACACTCTCTCGAACTCGAACTCGATCTAGAACTCGATCTCGAACTATATATCGAACTCTCTGTCGAACACAAACTCTATCTCGAACACCATCTCGACCTCGAACTCTATTTCAAACTCGAGTTGGAGTTCGACTAGCGGGCGGAGCACCAAGGCAAATTCCTTGTATGTGAAGACTTGGCCAATAAATTCATTCATTCATTCATTCGTTCATTCATTCATTCAACTCGAAATCGAAAGAACTAGAACTCGAACACTACCTCGAACTCCAACTCCAATTCCAACTCGAACTTGAACTCGAACTATCTCGAACTGTTTCAGGAACTCTATCTCGACCTCGAACACTATCTCGATCTCTAACTCTCTCGAACTATATGTCGAAATCACTCCCGAACTCGAACTCCAACTCTATCTCGAACTCGACTTCGAATTCGAACTCTATCTCGAACTCGATGTCGAACTCGAAATTGAATTCGAACTCGAACTCGAACTCGAATTCGAACTCGAACTCTTTCTCGAACTCGAATTCGAACGAACTCTATCTCGAACTCGAACTCTATCTCGAACTCGAACTCTCTCTCGAACTCGAACTCGAACTCACTCGAACTCGAACTCGAACTCCAACTCCAACTCCAACTCGAAATTGAACTCGAACTGTAACTCTTATCTCGAACTGGAACTCTATCTCGAACTCGAATTCTTATCTTGAACTCGAACTCTATCTCGAAATCTCTCTCTCTCTCTCGAACTCTACCTCGAACTCTATCTCCAATTATCTCGAACGCGAACTCGATCTTGAACTCGAACTCGAAATCTATCTTGAACTCGAACTCGAACTCTATCTTGAACTCGAACTCTATCTCTGCCTAAAACTCGAATTCGAACTCTAAATATCTCGACCTCGAACGCTATCTCGAACTCGAAATCTAACTCGAACTCGAACTCCTACTGGAACTCGAAATCTATCTCGAATTCGATCTCGAACTCGAGTTCGAGTTACGGGCGGAGCACCAAGGCAAATTCCTTGTATGTGAATACATGCCCAATAAACGTATTCATTCATTCATTCATTTAACTCGAACTCGAACTCGAACGAACTCGAACTATCTCGAACTCGAATTCGAACTGTATATATCTCGACCTCGAAATCTATCTCGAACTCGAAATCTATCTCGAACTCGAATTCGAACTGGAACTCGAAATCTATCTCGAACTCGATTTCGAATTCGATCTAGAACTCGAGTTGGAGTTCGAGTTACGGGCGGAGCACCAAGGCAAATTCCTTGTATGTGAATATTGGCCAATAAACGTATTCATTCATTCATTCATTTAACTCGAGCTCGAGCTCGAGCTCGAACTTGAACTCGAACTATCTCGAACTCGAACTCTATCTCGAACTCCAACTCCAACTCCAACTCCAACTAGAACTCGAACTCGATCACGAACTCTATCTCGAACTCAAACTCGCTCTCGAACTCGCACTCGAACTCGTACTCTCTCGGATCCCAAAATCGAGTTGGAGTTCGACTTCCGGGCGGAGCACCAAGGCAACTTCCGTGTATGTGAATACATGGCCAGTGAACGTATTCATTCATTCATTCATTCAGTCAACTCGAACTCGAACTCGCTCTCGAACTCAAACGCGAACTCTATCTCGAACTCGATCTCGATCTCGAACTCGAACTCGAATTCGATCTCGAACTCGTTGGATTTCGACTTACGGGCGGAGCACCGAGGCAAACACCTAGTATGTGAATACTTGGCCAATAAACTTATTCATTCATTCATTCATTCATTCATTTAACTCGAACTCGAGCTCGAACTTGAACTTTATCTGGAACTCGAAATCTATCTCGAACTCGAACTCGAATTCGATCTCGAACCTGAGTTAGATTTCAACTTACGGGCGGAGCACCAAGGCAAACACCTAGTATGTGAATACTTTGCCAATAAACTTATTCATTCATTCATTCATTTAACTCGAACTCGAGCTCAAACTTGAACTCGAACTCCAACTCTATCTCGAACTCGAACTCTATCTCCATCTCCATCTCGAACTCGATCTCAAACTCGAGCTCGAGCTCGACTTGCGGGCGGAACTCCAATGCAAATTCCTTGTATGTGAATACATGTCCGATAAACATTCATTCATTCCTTCATCATTCATTCATTCAGTCAACTCGAACTCGAACTCGAACTCGAACTCGAACTCTTCTCTAGAACTATATCTCGAACTGTCTCTCGAACTCGAACTCCAACTCGAACTATCCCGAACTATCTCGAACGCGAACTCGATCTCGAACTCGAACTCGAACTCTATCTTGAACTCGAACTCTATCTCCAGCTAAAACTCGAATTCGAACTAAATATCTCGGCCTCGAACTCTATCTGGAACTCGAAGTCTATCTCGAACCCGAACTAGAAATCGATCTCGAACTCGAGTTGGAGTTCGAGCTCCCGGCGGAGCACCAAGGCAAATTCCTTGTATGTGAATACTTGGCCAATAAACGTATTCATTCATTCATACATTCATTTAACTCGAACTCGAGCTCGAACTTGAACTCGAACTCGAACTCTATCTCGAACTCTCTCTCTAACTAAAACTCGAACTCGTACTCTATCTCGAACTCGAACTATCTCGACGTCGAATTCGAAATATCTCGAAATCTCTCACGAACTTGAACTCTATCTGGAACTCTATCTCGAACTATCTCAAACGCGAAATCTATCTCGAACTCGAACTCGAAATCTATCTCGAACTCGAACTCGAATTCGATCTCGAACTCGAGTTGGATTTCGACTTACGGGCGGAGCACCAAGGCAAATACCTTGTTTGTGAATACTTGGCCAATAAACGAATTCATTCATTCATTCATTCATTCATTCCTTCAACTCGAACTCTCTCTCGAACTAAAACTCGAAATCGTACTCTATCTCGAACTCGAACTCTTATCTCGAACTCGAACTATCTAGAACTCTATCTCGAACTATCTCGAACGAGAACTCGATCTCGAACTCAAACTCGAACTGTATCTTGAACTCGAACTCTATCTGGAACTTGCTCTCGACTCGAACTCGATCTCGATCTCAACTCGATCTCCAACTATCTCGAACTCGAACTCTATCTCGAACTCGAACTATCTCGAACTCGAAATCTATCTCTCTCTCTCCCTCGATCTCGAATGCGACCTCGATCTCTTTCTCGATCTCGAACCCTATCTCGAACTCAAACTATCTCGAACTCGAGTTCGGGTTCGGCTTTCGGGCGGAGCACCAAGGCAACAATCTTGACTAATAAACTTGGTGAATACTTAGTCAATAAATTTATACATTCTTTCATTCATTCAACTCGAACTCGAGCTCGAACGAACTCGAACTCGAATTCTATCTCGAACTCCAACTCGAATTCGAACTCGAACTATATATATCTCTCTCTCTCTAACTAAAAGTCGAACTCGAACTCGTAGTCTATCTCGAACTCGAACTCTTATCTCGAACTCGAACTCGAAATATCTCGAACGCTCTCTCGAACTCGAACTCTATCTCGAACTATCTCGAATACGAACTCTATCTCGATCTCGATCTCCATCTCGAACTCGAATTCGAACTTGAACTCGAACTCTATCTTGAACTCGAACTCTATCTCTAGCTCGAACTCTTTCTCGCTCGAACTCGAACTCAATCTCGAACTCGAACTCTATCTCGAACTCGAACTCTCTCGAACTCGAAATCTATCTCGAAATCTATCTCGAACTCTCTCTCGAACTCTCTCTCTCGAACTCTATCTCGAACTCTCTCTCTAACTAAATCTCGAACTCGAACTCGTATTCTATCTCGAACTCGAACTATCTCGAACTCGAACTCGAAATATCTCGAACTCTCTCTCGAACTTGAACTCTATCTCGAACTCTCTCTCGAACTATCTCGAACGCGAACTCGATCTCAAACTCGATCTCGATCTCGAACTCGAACTTTAGTTTGAACTCGAACTCGAAAGCTATCTTGAACTCGAACTATTTCTAGCTAAAACTCGAATTCGAACTCGAACTCTATCTCGAACTATCTGGAACGCGAACTCGAAATCGAACTCGAACTATCTTGAACTCGAACTCGAACTATCTTGTATTCGAACTCTATATGGAACTCTCTCTCTAACTCGAACTCGATCTCGATCTCTATCTCGATCTCGAACTCTATCTCGAACTCAATCTCGAACTCGAACGCTATCTCGAACTGGAAATTTATCTCGAAATCTATCTCGAACTCTCTCTTGAACTCGATCTCGATCTCTATCTCAATCTCGAACCCTATCTCGAACTCGAACTATAGGGAACTCGAGTTCCGGTTCGACTTTCGGGCGGAGAACCAAGGCATAAATCTTCCCCAATAAACTTGGTGAATACTTAGTCAAGAAACTCAAGGATAAATGTGAGGTTATCCACGTTGGTAGCAAAAACAGGAAGGCACATTTCTATCTAAATGGCGGCAAGTTGGGAAAAGGGTAAGTACAACGGGATCTGGGGGTCCTTGTACACCAGTCTATGAAAGTAAACAAGCAGGTACAGCAGGCAGTGAAGAAAGCGAATGGCATGTTGGCCTTTATAACAAGAGGAATCGAATATAGGAGCAAAGAGGCCCTTCTGCAGTTGTACAGAGCCCTAGTGAGACCACATCTGGAATATTGTGTGCAGTTTTGGTCCCCTAATTTGAGGAAGGACATTCTTGTTATTGAGGGAGTGCAGCGTAGGTTTACAAGGTTAATTCCCAGGATGGAGCAGCTGGGCTTGGACACTTTGGAGTTTAGAAGGATGAGAGGGGATCTCATTGAGACATATAAGATTGTTAAGGGCTTGGACACACTAGAGGCAGGACACGTGTTCCCGGTGTTGGGGGAGTCCTGAACCAGGGACCACAGTTTAAGAATAAGGAGTAAGCCATTTAGAACGGAGACGAGAAAACGCTTTTTCTCACAGAGAGTGGTGAGTCCGTGGAATTCTCTGCCTCAAAGGGCGGTGGAGGCAGGTTCTCTGGATGCTTTCAAGAGAGAGCTAGATAGGGATCTTAAAAATAGCGGAGTCAGGGGATTTTGGGAGAAGGCAGGGACGGGGTACTGATTGGGGATAATCAGCCATGATCACATTGAATGGCGGTGCTGGCTCGAAGGGCCAAATGGCCTACACCTGCACCTATTGTCTATTGTCTATTGAACTCGAACTCTAACTCGAACTCTATCACGAATATCTCGAACTCGAACTCGAATTGCGGGCGGAGCATCAAGGCACATTCCTTGTATGTGAATACATGGTCAATAAATGTATTCATTCATTTATTCATGCATTCAGTAAACTCGAACTCGAACTCCCTCTCGAACTCAAACTCGAACTCTATCTTGAACTCGATCTCGAACTCGAATTCGAACTTGAAATCGAACTCTATCTTGAATTCGAACTCTATCGCGAACTCTAACTCTCTCTCGAACTCGAAATCTATCTCGAAATCTATCTCGAACTCTCTCTCGAACTCTCTCTCGAACTCTATCTCGAACTCTCTCTCGAACTCTCTCTCTAACTAAAACTCGAACTCGAACTCGTACTCTATCTCGAACTCGAACTCTTATCTCGAACTCGAAATATCTCGAACTCTCTCTCGAACTTGAACTCTATCTCGAACTATCTCGAACGCGAACTCGATATCAAACTCGATCTCGATCTCGAACTTTATCTTGAACTCGAACTCTATTTTGAACTCGAACTCTATCTCCAGCTAAAACTCGAAATCGAACTCGAACTATCTCGACCTCGAACTTTATCTCGAACTCGAAATCTATCTCGAACTCGAATTCGAATTCGAATTCGATCTCGAACTCGAGTTGGATTTCGACTTACGGGCGGAGCACCAAGGCAAACTCCTTGTACGTGAAAACTTGGCCAATAAACATTCATTCATTCATACATGCATTCCGTCAACTCTAACTCGAACTCGAACTCTCTCTCGAACTCGAACTCGAACTCTCTCGAACGCGATCCAAGTCCAACTCCAACTCGAAATTGAACTCGAACTCTTTCACGAACTCTATCTCGAACTCGAAATCGAACTCGAACTCGCACTCGAACTCGTACTCTCTCGGATCCCAAAATCGAGTTGGAGTTCGACTTCCGGGCGGAGCACCAAGGCAACTTCCGTGTATGTGAATACATGGCCAGTGAACGTATTCATTCATTCATTCATTCAGTCAACTCGAACTCGAACTCGCTCTCGAACTCAAACGCGAACTCTATCTCGAACTCGATCTCGATCTCGAACTCGAACTCGAATTCGATCTCGAACTCGTTGGATTTCGACTTACGGGCGGAGCACCGAGGCAAACACCTAGTATGTGAATACTTGGCCAATAAACTTATTCATTCATTCATTCATTCATTCATTCATTCATTTAACTCGAACTCGAGCTCGAACTTGAACTTTATCTGGAACTCGAAATCTATCTCGAACTCGAACTCGAATTCGATCTCGAACCTGAGTTGGATTTCAACTTACGGGCCGAGCACCAAGGCAAACACCTAGTATGTGAATACTTTGCCAATAAACTTATTCATTCATTCATTCATTTAACTCGAACTCGAGCTCAAACTTGAACTCGAACTCCAACTCTATCTCGAACTCGAACTCTATCTCCATCTCCATCTCGAACTCGATCTCAAACTCGAGCTCGAGCTCGACTTGCGGGCGGAACTCCAATGCAAATTCCTTGTATGTGAATACATGTCCGATAAACATTCATTCATTCCTTCATCATTCATTCATTCAGTCAACTCGAACTCGAACTCGAACTCGAACTCGAACTCTTCTCTAGAACTATATCTCGAACTGTCTCTCGAACTCGAACTCCAACTCGAACTATCCCGAACTATCTCGAACGCGAACTCGATCTCGAACTCGAACTCGAACTCTATCTTGAACTCGAACTCTATCTCCAGGTAAAACTCGAATTCGAACTAAATATCTCGGCCTCGAACTCTATCTGGAACTCGAAGTCTATCTCGAACTCGAACTCGAAATCTATCTCGAACTCCAACTCGAATTCGATCTCGAACTCGAGTTGGATTTCGACTTACGGGCGGAGCACCAAGGCAAATTCCTTGTTTGTGAATACTTGGCCAATAAACTAATTCATTCATTCATTCATTCATTCCTTCAACTCGAACTCTCTCTCGAACTAAAACTCGAACTCGTACTCTATCTCGAACTCGAACTCTTATCTCGAACTCGAACTCTATCTAGAACTCTATCTCGAACTATCTCGAACACGAACTCGATCTCGAACTCAAACTCGAACTGTATCTTGAACTCGAACTCTATCTGGAACTTGCTCTCGACTCGAACTCGATCTCGATCTCAACTCGATCTCCAACTATCTCGAACTCGAACTCTATCTCGAACTCGAACTATATCGAACTCGAAATCTATCTCTCTCTCTCCCTCGATCTCGAACTCGACCTCGATCTCTTTCTCGATCTCGAACCCTATCTCGAACTCGAACTATCTCGAACTCGAGTTCGGGTTCGGCTTTCGGGCGGAGCACCAAGGCAACAATCTTGGCTAATAAACTTGGTGAATACTTAGTCAATAAATTTATACATTCTTTCATTCATTCAACTCGAACTCGAGCTCGAACGAACTCGAACTCGTAGTCTATCTCGAACTCGAACTCTTATCTCGAACTCGAACTCGAAATATCTCGAACGCTCTCTCGAACTCGAACTCTATCTCGAACTATCTCGAATACGAACTCTATCTCGATCTCGATCTCCATCTCGAACTCGAATTCGAACTTGAACTCGAACTCTATCTTGAACTCGAACTCTATCTCTAGCTCGAACTCTTTCTCGCTCGAACTCGAACTCAATCTCGAACTCGAACTCTATCTCGAACTCGAACTCTCTCTCGAACTCGAAATCTATCTCGAAATCTATCTCGAACTCTCTCTCGAACTCTCTCTCTCGAACTCTATCTCGAACTCTCTCTCTAACTAAATCTCGAACTCGAACTCGTATTCTATCTCGAACTCGAACTATCTCGAACTCGAAATATCTCGAACTCTCTCTCGAACTTGAACTCTATCTCGAACTCTCTCTCGAACTATCTCGAACGCGAACTCGATCTCAAACTCGATCTCGATCTCGAACTCGAACTTTAGTTTGAACTCGAACTCGAAATCTATCTTGAACTCGAACTATTTCTAGCTAAAACTCGAATTCGAACTCGATCTCGAACTATCTCGAACGCGAACTCGAAATCGAACTCGAACTATCTTGAACTCGAACTCGAACTATCTTGTATTCGAACTCTATATGGAACTCTCTCTCTAACTCGAACTCGATCTCGATCTCTATCTCGATCTCGAACTCTATCTCGAACTCAATCTCGAACTCGAACGCTATCTCGAACTGGAAATTTATCTCGAAATCTATCTCGAACTCTCTCTCGAACTCGATCTCGATCTCTATCTCAATCTCGAACCCTATTTCGAACTCGAACTATCGCGAACTCGAGTTCCGGTTCGACTTTCGGGCGGAGATCCAAGGCATAAATCTTGCCCAATAAACTTGGTGAATACTTAGTCAATAAACTTATACATCCTTTCATTCATTCAACTCGAACTCGAGCCCGAACGAACTCGAACTCGAATTCTATCTCGAACTAGAACTCTTATTCTATCTCGAACTCGAACTCGAATTCGAACTCGAACTCTATCTCGATCTCTCTCTCTCTAACCAAAACTCGAACTCGTACTCTATCTCTAACTCGAACTCTTAGCTCGAACTCGAACTATCTCGAACTCTCTCTCGAACTCGAACTCTATCTCGATCTATCTCGAACGCGAACTCGATCTAAAACTCGATCTCAAACTGGAACTTTATCTTGAACTCGATCTCTATTTTGAACTCGAACACTATCTCTAGCTAAAACTCGAATTCAAACTCGAACTATCTCGACCTCGAACTCTATCTCGAACTCGAAATCTATCTCGAACTCGAACTCGAATTCGATCTCGAACTCGAGTTGGATTTCGACTTACGGGCGGAGCACCAAGGCAAATTGCTTGTATGTGAATACTTGGCCAATAAACTTATTCATTCATTCATTCATCCATTCATTCATTCATTCATTCAACTCGAACTCGAACGCGAACTCAAACCAATTTGAACTTGAACTCCAACTCGAACATGAACTCGAACCAACTCCAACTCGAACATGAACTCGAACTCGAACTCTAATTCTATCACGAACTCTATCTCGAACTCGAACTCTATCTCTATCGACTTGCGGGCGGAGCACCAAGAGAAACTCCTTCTATGTGAATACATAGCCAATAAACTTATGCATTCATTCATTCATTCATTCATTCATTCATTCATTCATTCATTCATTCATTTACTGTATCTCGAACTCGAAATCACTCTCGAACTCGAACTCTCTCGAACTCGATCTCGAACTATCTTGAACTCGTACTCGAACTCGAACTCGAACTGTATCTCGTACTCGAACTCTATCTCGAACTCGAACTCGAACGCGAACTCCAACTCCAACTCCAAATCGAACGAACTCGAACTCTATCTCGAATTTTATCACGAACTCTATATCTATCTCGAACTCTTTCGCGAACTCGAATACGAACTCGAACTCGAACTCTATCTCGAACTCGAACTATCTAGAACTCGAACGAGAAACTGGAACTCATATTCTATCTCGAACTCGAGTTGGAGTTCGTCTTACGGGAGGAGCACCAAGGCAAATTCGTTGTATGCGAATACTTGGCCAGTAAATTTATTCATTCATTCATTCATTCATTCATTCATTTAACTCGAACTCGAGCTCGAACTTGAATTCTAACTCGAACTATCTCGAACTCGAATTCTATCTCGACCCTCAAATCTATCTCGAACTCGAACTCCAACTCCCACTTGGATTTACGAAGGGGAAATCATGCTTGATTAATCTACTGGAATTTTTTGAAGATGTAACTCGGAAAATGGACAAGGGAGAGCCCGTGGATGTAGTGTACCTGGACTTTCAGAAAGCATTTGATAAGGTCCCACATAGGAGATTAGTGGGCAAAATTAGGTCACTTGGTATTCGGGGTAGTGCTAACATGGATAGAGAAGTGGTTGGCAGACAGGAAACAAAGAATAAGGATTAACGGGTCTCTTTCAGAATGGCAGGCAGTGACTAGTGGAGTACCGCAAGGCTCGGTGCTGCGACCTCAGCTATTTATAATATACATCAATGATTTGGATGAAGGGATTCAAAGTAACATCAGCAAATTTGCAGATAATACAAAGCAGGGTGGCAGTGTGAACTGGGTTGAGGATGCTATGAGAATGCAGGGTGACTTGGACAGGTTGGGGAGTGGGCAGATGCATGGCAGATGAAGTTTAATGCGGATAAATGTGAGGTTATCCACTTTGGTAGCAAAAACAGGAAGGCAGATTGCTATCTAAATGGCGTCAAGTTGGGAAAAGAGGAAGTACAACGGGATCTGGGGGTCCTTGTACACCAGTCTATGAAAGTAAACAACAGGTACAGCAGGCAGTGAAGAAAGCGAATGGCATGTTGGCCTTTATAACAAGAGGAATCGAATATAGGAGCAAAGAGGTCCTTCTGCATTTGTACAGAGCCCTAGTGAGACCACATATGGAATATTGTGTGCAGTTTTGGTCCCCTAATTTGAGGAAGGACATTCTTGTTATTGAGGGAGTGCAGCGTAGGTTTACAAGGTTAATTCCCAGGATGGAGCAGCTGGGCCTGGACACTTTGGAGTTTAGAAGGATGAGAGGGGATCTCATTGAGACATATAAGATTGTTAAGGGCTTGGACACACTAGAGGCAGGACACGTGTTCCCGGTGTTGGGGGAGTCCTGAACCAGGGACCACAGTTTAAGAATAAGGAGTAAGCCATTTAGAACGGAGACGTGAAAACGCTTTTTCTCACAGAGAGTGGCGAGTCCGTGGAATTCTCTGCCTCAGAGGGCGGTGGAGGCAGGTTCTCTGGATGCTTTCAAGAGAGAGCTAGATAGGGATCTTAAAAATAGCGGAGTCAGGGGATTTTGGGAGAAGGCAGGGACGGGGTACTGATTGGGGATAATCAGCCATGATCACATTGAATGGCGGTGCTGGCTCGAAGGGCCAAATGGCCTACACCTGCACCTATTGTCTATTGTCTATTGAACTCGAACTCTAACTCGAACTCTATCACGAATATCTCGAACTCGAACTCGAATTGCGGGCGGAGTATCAAGACAAATTCCTTGTATGTGAATACATGGTCAATAAACTTATTCATTCATTTATTCGTGCATTCAGTAAACTCGAACTCGAACTCTCTCTCGAACTCAAACTCGAACTCTATCTTGAACTCGATCTCGAACTCGAATTCGAACTTGAAATCGAACTCTATCTTGAACTCGAACTCTATCGCGAACTCTAACTCTCTCTCGAACACGAAATCTATCTCTAAATCTATCTCGAACTCTCTCTCGAACTCTCTCTCGAACTCTATCTCGAACTCTCTCTCTAACTAAAACTCGAACTCCAACTCGAACTCTTATCTCGAACTCGAAATATCTCGAACTCTCTCTCGAACTTGAACTCTATCTCGAACTATCTCGAACGCGAACTCGATATCAAACTCGATCTCGATCTCGAACTTTATCTTGAACTCGAACTCGATCTAGAACTCGAACTCTATCTCCAGCTAAAACTCGAATTCGAATTCGAACTATCTCGACCTCGAACTTTATCTCGAACTCGAAATCTATCTCGAACTCGAATTCGAATTCGAATTCGATCTTGAACTCGAGTTGGATTTCGACTTACGGGCGGAGCACCAAGGCAAACTCCTTGTACGTGAAAACTTGGCCAATAAACATTCATTCATTCATTCATGCATTCCGTCAACTCTAACTCGAACTCGAACTCTCTCTCGAATTCAAACTCGAACTCTCTCTCTCGAACTCGAACTCGAACTCGAACTCGAACTCTCTCGAACGCGAACCAACTCCAACTCCAACTCGAAATTGAACTCGAACTCTTTCACGAACTCTATCTCGAACTCGAAATCGAACTCGAACTCGATTTTTTTTTTTTTTAATATTTTAATTTTATTAGAAGTAAGTACAATTGTATACAAGCATATTTTCATAATACATGTTATGTACAGCTTCTTATTTTTTTATTATAGTAAAGAAGAAAAATAAAAAGAAATTAGATAATAAAGTATAGAAAAACGTGAGATATATAGTGTGTGGAGAAGAAGAATAGAGAATGAAAGAAGAAAGTTAAAGAGTAGAAAATAGGAAAAAGAGAGTAAAAGAAAAAAGGAAGAAAAAGAAAAAAGAAGTAAGGAGATCTTATTTATAATCTTGACCATCTCTCGCCCAGTCACGAGATAGTTAGCTTTTACAATTGTGTTGCACCATATGATTCCAAAAAGACGTCAAATGGAGACGAACTCGTTATGAATTGGTCAGATTTATCTATTAGGAGGAATCGCATTTCCTCAAGATGTGCGGTGTCCAACATACTTCCAATCCACATTTTCAGCGTTGGTATTGGTGTATTTTTCCAAAATTTAAGTATTAATATTTTTGCTGTTATTAAACCATAATTAAAAAATAAATTTTGAGATGAATTCAATTTATTCCCATCTTCCATTACCCCAAATATAATCAATTCATTATTAGGTTCCATTTTTATCTTAAATAATTTTGTAAATATTTCGAAAATATCACTCCAGAATCTATAAGGTTTTATGCAGGAAACAAAAGCGTGTGTTATAGTTGCGTTTTGGGTTAAACACTTATCGCAAATGGGGGATATATTTGTATAGAATTTATGTAATCTTCTTTTTGAATAATATAATCTATGTAAAATTTTAAATTGAATTAGATTATGTCTTCCATTAATCGAACATTTGTGAATGTATATCAAATACTTTTCCCATGTAACCTTCGTAATTTTTATCATTAATTCCCGTTCCCACTCTTCTCTATGTACCTCTGTCGATGGTAGGTCTATATTTAAAATACTATTATATAGATATGATATTAATTTTTGTGCGTCAGCTTTAATATTCATTGCTTCTTCCAATAAATCAGGAGTTATTTTTTGATATCCTTGTATGTATTTCTTCGTGAAATCGCAAATCTGATTGTAATTGTTGAAATGATAATACATTTCCCATTTCATACATATCCCCGATCCTTTTAATTCCTAAACTTTCCCATTGATTATATGTTTTGTCAATAACAGATGGTTTAAATAAAGGATTATTCGCTATTGGTATTAACAATGATAAATTTCTTAATTTTAAGGATAATTTTATTTGTTTCCATATTCTTATTGTATCATGTCTAATTGGGTTCTTCTTATATATTGTATTGTTCAGTTTTTTCGGGGAGAAGAGGATCGTTCCTATATTTTATCCATTCTCCCTGTTGGTAGAACTGTCCAACCAGTAAATTATATTCTTAATATGCACTGCCGAATAATAATACAGAAAATTCTGGAGTGAAAGTCCCCCGACATCTTTTGGTTTAAATAAGTTTTTTTTAAAAATTCTATGTGATTTATAATCCCAAATAAAATTTGGGATTACTGGTATAGACTGAAATAGGTATAATAGTTGTGGTAGAAAGATCATTTTTATAGCATTTATTCTACCTATTAATGATAAAGGAAGTATTTTCCAAAATTTAATCAGTATATTTAATAAAGGTATAAAATTTGTTTAATAAAGGTATAAAATTAGCATTGAATAATGCTTTATATTTTCCAGTAATCTGATTACCCAAATATTTAAATTTTTCTGTTGCTGTTTTAAAGGGGAACTTCAGTAAGTGTGTAGATTCTTGAGGTTTTAACGTCATGATTTCACTTTTATTCCAATTTATTCTATATCCAGAAAAGGACCCAAATTCCTCTATTAAGTTTAATAAATTTGGTATGCTCGTTTGTGATTTTGTAATATATAAAAGAATATCGTCTGCATATAATGAAATGTTATTATTTGAGTCCCTAGTATTATAACCCTGAATATTCGGATGACTTCTTATACTTTCAGCCAAAGGTTCTATCATAAGGGCAAATAGCAGGGGTGATAACGCCTATTACCCCTTGATAATTGAAAATTTTGAGATAACATATTATTAGTTAATATTCTTGCCATCGGTTTATCATATAATAATTTTACCCATGTAATAAAATTCTCTCCCATATTAATTTTTTTGCAATACTTTGTATAAATACTGCAATTCTACCTGATCAAATGCTTTCTCTGCATCCAGAGAAATAATTGATTTATCTTCTTCCTCCACTTTATCTGAGTACATTATATTAAACAGGCGTCGCAAATTATTAAATGAATATCTTTTGGGTATAAACCCCGTTTGATCAGGGTTTATCAATTTACTAATTATTTGCTTAGTCTTCTTACTAAAGTCTTTGCTAGAATTTTCTGGTCTGCATTTAAAAGTGATATAGCTCTATATGAGCCCGGATCCTCTAAATCTTTATCTTTTTTGGAATAAGCGTAATAGTTGATTCTGCTAATCTTTCAGGTCGTTTATTTTCTTTAAAAGCGTGAGTATATAAATTAAATAAATAAGGAGTCGTTATCTCATGATTTTTTAAATAAAATTCATTACTAAAACCGTCTGGTCCCGGTGTCTTACCATTTGTCAACGATTTTATTGTTTCACCTATTTCTTCGATTGTAATTTAAGCTCCAAGTTCCTCTTGTTCCAAAAGGTCAAGTTTTGGAAGATTACAATTATCTAAAAATTTCTTCATTTTACTATCTTCTATTTTAGTTTTTGATATATATACATTTTGATAAAATTGAGCAAATCTTTTATTAATATCTTTAGGTAGTATTAGTAATTCACCTTTCTCTGATTTAATTTTATTTATAGTATTTTATTTTTCTTGTTTTTCAGTTGACGAGCTAAAAGCTTATGTGGTTTGTCACCAAACTCAAAATGTTCCTGTTTTGTAATTTGGAATAATCTTATTACTCTTGCCGATAGAATTCGATTAAGTTTAAATTTCAGTAATATTATCTTATTATGTTTATCTATAGTGGAGTCTTTAGCATTATCTAACTCTAACTGTCTAATTTCTTGTTCTAGCAACATTTGTTCTCTCTTATTCGTTTTATTTTGAAAAATTTCGTATGAAATTATAATTCCTCTAATAAATGCCTTAAAAGTTTCCCATAATAAAGAAGGCGAGGTACCTGGCATATCATTTGTTTCAAAAAAAAGTTTCATTTGTTGTTTTAAATATTGATAACCTTGTATGTCATTTAAAATATGTGTATTAAACCTCCCAAAATTTTTTTTACCCAGCATTCCCTCGAATTTTACTGAAAATGTCAGTGGAGAGTGATCAGAAATACTACTAATGTGGTACGTTGGATTAATTGTATATGGCATTAATTTCATATCCACTAAAAAATAATCAATTCTTGAATATGTTTTATGTACCGAAGAGTAAAACGAGTATTCCCTTCCAGCTGGATTAGCAGATCTCCATACATCTATTATATTAGTATTTTTTATATATGTATTTAAAAGTTCACTAGTCTTAGATTTTAAATTACTCCTCTTTTGTTTTACTGATTTGTCTAGATACGGATCTAAAACACAATTGAAGTCCCCTCCTTTTATCACATTCTGATAATTAAACTCATATATATCTATAATTTTATCAAAAAAATTGGGGTTGTCAAAGTACGGAGCGTAAATATTTATCATAGTTAGTGGGGTTGCATAAATTTCTCCCGAAACTATAATATACCTTCCCTCTTTATCTGATATAGTATTCTTTAATTTAAAAGGTATACCTTTTCGGATAAGAATAGCCGTACCTCTAGATTTAGAAGTAAATGACGAATAATATGTTTGACCTATCCACTTCGCCTTTAATCTCATTTGTGTTTGTTGTTTCATGTGAGTTTCCTGTAAAAACATTATATCGCTGTTCATAGATTTTAGTTGAGCAAAAATTTTACCCCTCTTAATTGGTTCATTCGCACCCCTTATATTCCAACTACAGAATGTAATTCCTCCATTCTTTATTTGTCTATCGTCTTGCATTATATATCAAAATAGTATTCCTGAATCATATGGTGCAACCAAATACCTCAGAGTTCTGGGTGTTGGGTGGTCATGCCAAATGTTTAGATTTATATAGCATCTCCTTCTTGTGTAGTGCCTTTGGAAAAGAAAAGAAAGATGTGATATAAAATTGATTACAAAAAAAGTGAGCGAATAAAAGTCTTTATAGTGAAAAAAAAGTGCTCTTAAGATATCTAAGAAAATATATCTTAAAGACGAATGGCCACCTAAGGTGGCGAAAAATGTATAGACTTCCGTTGATGTTGTTATACATTGAGCTCCAACTCCTTAATAGATCCTCATAAAAAGCTACAGACCGTTACATATTTTATCTTTGCTTATATAAATTTATCAAACCAGCCCCAATAAAAGCCGAAAACAATTAACAAAAAAAATCAAAGGGAGACATAAAAAATGGAAAAAAAACGAATATAAAACACAACCTAAGTTCAATTTTATAAGTATATATGCCCTTCAAATTTATCTAACCTTAATCTAGTCTAAGCTTTACCATATATATCCACCCAGAATTCTTACACATACAAACAGGTACCAAGGGGTTAAACAAAACCTCACTACAGGATCTCTTCCAGTTATATGCTGCAACTAACTCCTACCCACACAACAACAAAAAAGGTATGCTAGTAGTGTTATAGACGTTTTAGTGACTTAAATCATAATTATATACACTCCCATTATCTCCTTCCCCGTCTCATGATTTATTCATATTTACTACATACATTCACAAATAATTAGTATTGTTAAATTTGTTAAAGTCGTTAATTATTTATAATTGGAGTATAATAATTAAAAATCTTCTTAAATCAGCAGATTTTATATCCCATGTTGTTCCATGTCCATTATACATTCCCTCATTAATTCTGTGTCTTCAACGTCTTTTGTTTATCTTTAAGCTTTTCATTCAAGGTGAAATATAAACAGTACTCTCCCAAACACATTCCAGACAGATAAGCTTGCTAACTGTCAGGAAAATTCCGCCATATTAACCAGTCCTAAAAGTTAAACAGATCATTCTTCATCCACTTCACCAGATGTTTTCTTTACGATATCCTCTGCACATTTAAAAGCTTTTTCGGGGTCTGTGAACGAGCGTACAGTGCCATTATGAGTAATCTTCATTTTAGCTGGATAAACAATTCCATATCTCACATCGCGTATCCCTTTCAGAATATTTCTTGTCTGTGTAAACAAGTTCCTTCTCTGGACGACCTCCGGGGGGTAATCCCGGAAAAATCGAATATTGTCCCCACGATATGTCAGATTCTCCCCATGAGTAATTTTTTTCAATACAAATTCCACTGAAGAGATATCGAGGAATTTCACAATTATCTGTCTTGGAGGAGCATTTGCCTCGCTTGAAACACGTCCAACTCTGTGAGCGACATCTATTCTTGGTGCTCCCGGCAGTTCAAAAACATCTTTGAGTAAGTCAGTAACAAAAGTACATGTTTGAGATCCATGACCCTCTCGTCCTTCTCACTCCAACAATTCTCAAATTCTGCCTTCTCGATCTTGCTTCCAAGTCCAGACATTTATCCGTCATTTTTACGTTTTTCTTCTTCAGTTTTTTGTGATTTTTTCAAACTCTTTATTTCAGTGGCCATTACTTTCATTTCATTCTCCATCTCTTCCATTAACTCATCCAGCTTTCCCATATTATCCTTAACATCAGTGAATTTCTTATTATAGTCATTTGCGAGTCTAGCACATTCTAATTTTTTATCAGCCTCCGTATGTTGTTTATTCAGCTCCTTTAACTCACCGTAAGCTGTATAAATGTTTTGAGAAATTCTCTCCATATTAGTCTCGATACTCTGCTTATTACTCTCCATATTAGACTCCATACTCTGGATCTTTTCCAGTGTAGCATTGATTGTAGCAGACATTTCTAAAAGCATTTGCTTTACCTCCTTCTCCTTCTTGTCTCCTTTTGCCTTTTCAAGCAGAGATCCTTGACTGTCGAATTCTTCTTCTTCTGAGCCTTGTGAGCCTTCTTCTGTCGTTTGCAGAGTATCCAAGACTTTCTCGAGTGGGAGACATGGTGTTCTTCTTGGGTGCCCGTGAGCCTTTTTCTCTTCTCATTTAAAATTCCCGATTTTTAGCGTTAAACTCCCGTTTTTCGCGTCGCCTTCTGATGACGTCACCCTTACGCAACGCCAAGCAGCTCCGGTGAGTTTTTTAAAATCGGTACTGATTTAGAAAACAGCTTTTTAACGGGTTTTAACAGTTGTGGCCGGAGAGGAGCTCAATGTGACGCCTTCAGTGCTCCATAGCGCCATCGGAAGTCCGAACTCGAACTCGAGCGCGAACTCGACCTTGAACTAGAACTCGAACTCTATCTCGAACGCGAATTCGAACTAACTGTCTCTCTCTCTCTCTCTCTCTCTCTCTCTCTCTCTCTCTCTCTCTCTCTCTCTCGAATTCGAACTAACTCTCTCTCTCTCTCTCTCTCTCTCTCTCTCTCTCACTCTCTCTCTCTCTCCCTCTCTCTCTCTCTAACTCGATCTCGAACACGATCTCGTACTCGAACTCGAAGTCGAACAAAATCTCGAGCTCGAACTCTATCTCGAACGAGAACTCTATCTCGAACTCCAACTCCAATTCCAACTCGAACGAACTCGATCTCGAACTCTTTCAGGAACTCTATCTCGCCCTCGAACACTATCTCGAACTCTAACTCTCTCGAACTATATGTCGAAATCACTCCCCAACTCGAACTCCAACTCTATCTCGAACTCGATCTCGAACTCGAACTATGACGAACTCTCAATCGAACGCGAACACGAACTGGAATTCGAACTCGAACTCGAACTCTATCTCGAACTCTCTCTCGAACTCGAACTCGAACTCGAACTCTCTCGAACGCGAACCAACTCCAACTCGAAATTGAACTCGAACTCTTTCACGAACTCTATCTCGAACTCGAAATCGAACTCGAACTCGAACTCGAATTCTAACGAACTATCTCGAACTCGAACTCTATCTCGAACTCGATCTCGAACTCGTACTCGAATTCGAACCCGAACTATAACTCGAACTCGGTCTCTAACTCGAACTATCTCGAAGTTGAACTCTATTTCGAACTCGAACTCGAACTCTCTCGAACGCGAATTCTATCTCGATTTCGAGGTTGATTTCTACTTGCGGGCGGAGCACCAAGGCAAATTCCTTGTTTGTGAATACTTTGCCAATAAACTTATTCATCCATTCATTCATTCAACTCGAACTCGAGCTCGAACTTGAACTCGAACTCGAATTCTATATCGAACACGATCTCGATCTCGAACTCGAATTCGAACTCTATCTCGAACTCGAATTCGAACTCGAACTCTATCTTGAACTCTATCTCGAACTCTATCTCGAACTCGAACTCGAATTCGAACTCGAACTCTATCTCGAACTCTCTCGAACGCGAACTCGATCTCAAACTATCTCAAACTCGATCTCGAACTCGAACTTTATCTTGAAATCGAACTCGAACTCTATATTGAACTCGAACTATCTCCAGCTAAAACTCGAATCCGAACTCGAACTATTTCGACATCGAACTTTATCTCGAACTCGAAATCTATCTCGAACTCGAACTCGAATTCGATCTCGAACCCGAGTTGGATTTCGACTTACGGGCGGAGCACCAAGGCAAACACCTAGTATGTGAATACTTTGCCAATAAACTTATTCATTCATTCATTCATTCATTCATTCATTTAACACGAACTCGAGCTCAAACTTGAACTCGAACTCGAACTCGAACTCTATCACGAACTCCATCTCGAACTCGAACTCTATCTCCATCTCGAACTCGATCTCAAACTCGAGTTCGAGTTCGACTTGCGGGCGGAGCATCAAGGCAAATTCCTTGTATGTGAATACATGGCCAATAAACTTATTCATTCATACCTTCATTCATTCATTCAGTCAACTCGAATCGAACTCGATCTCGAACTCGTACTCTATCTCGAACTCGAACTCTCTCGAACTCGAACTCTTATCTCGAACTATCCCGAACTATCTCGAACGCGAACTCGAACTCTATCTTGAACTCGAAATCTATCTCCAGCTAAAACTCGAATTCGAACAAAATATCTCGGCCTCGAACTCTATCTGGAACTCGAAGTCTATCTCGAACCCGAACTCGAAATCGATCTCGAACTCGAGTTGGAGTTCGAGTTACCGGCGGAGCACCAAGGCAAATTCCTTGTATGTGAATAGTTGGCCAATAAACGTATTCATTCATTCATACATTCATTTAACTCGAACTCCAACTCGAACTCCAACTCCAACTTGAACTCGACCTCTATCTCGAACTCGCTCTCGAACTCTCTCTCTAACTAAAACTCGAACTCGTACTCTATCTCGAACTCGAATTCGAAATATCTCGAACTCTCTCTCGAACTTGAACTCTATCTCGAACTCTATCTCGAACTATCTCGAACTCGCGCTCGATCTCAAACTCGATCTCGTTCTCGAACTCGAACTCTATCTTGAACTCGAATTCAAAATCTGTCTTGAACTCGAACTCTATCTCTAGCTAAAACTCGAATTCGAATTCGAACTATCCCGACCTCGAACTTTATCTCGAACTCGAAATCTATCTCGAACTCGAACTCGAAATCTATCTCGAACTCGAGTTGGATTTCGACTTACGGACGGAGCACCAAGGCAAATTCCTTGTTTGTGAATACTTGGCCAATAAACGTATTCATTCATTCATTCATTCATTCATTCATTCATTCATTCAACTGGAACTCTCTCGAACTACAACTCGAACTCGAACTCGTACTCTATCTCGAACTCGAACTCTTATCTCGAACTCGAACTCTATCTCGAACTCTATCTCGAACTATCTCGAACGCAAACTCGATCTCGAACTCGAACTCGAACACTATCTTGATCTCGATCTCTATCTCGATCTCGAACTCTATCTCGAACTCGAACTCTATCTCGAACTCGAACTATCTCGAGCTCGAACTATCTCGAACTCGAAATTTATTTCGAAATCTATCTCGAAGTCGAACTCTATCTCGAACTCGAAATTTATCTCGAAATCTATCTCGAACTCGTACTCTATCTCGAACTCGAAATTTATCTCGAAATCTATCTCGAACTCGAACTATCTCGAACTCGAAATTTATCTCGAAATCTATCTCGATCTCTCGCTCGATCTCGAACTCGATCTCGATCTCTATCTCGATCTCGAACCCTATCTCGAACTCGAACTCTATCTCGACCTCGAGTTCGGGTTCGACTTTCGGGCGGAGCACCAAGGCAACACTCTTGGCCAATAAACTTGGTGAATACTTAGTCAATAAACTTATACATTCTTTCATTCATTCAACTCGAACTCGAGCTCGAACGAACTCCAACTCGAATTCTATCTCGAACTCTAACTCGAATTCGAACTCGAACTCGAACTCTAACTAAAACTCGAACTCGAATTCGAACTCTATCTCGAACTCGAATTCGAACTCGAACTCTATCTTGAACTCTATCTCGAACTCTATCTCGAACTCGAACTCGAATTCGAACTCGAACTCTATCTCGAACTCTCGAACGCGAACTCGATCTCAAACTATCTCAAACTCGATCTCGAACTCGAACTTTATCTTGAAATCGAACTCGAACTCTATATTGAACTCGAACTATCTCCAGCTAAAACTCGAATCCGAACTCGAACTATCTCGACATCGAACTTTATCTCGAACTCGAAATCTATCTCGAACGCGAACTCGAATTCGATCTCGAACCCGAGTTCGATTTCGACTTACGGGCGGAGCACCAAGGCAAACACCTAGTATGTGAATACTTTGCCAATAAACTTATTCATTCATTCACTTAACACGAACTCGAGCTCAAACTTGAACTCGAACTCGAACTCGAACTCTATCACGAACTCTATCTCGAACTCGAACTCTATCTCCATCTCGAACTCGATCTCAAACTCGAGTTCGAGTTCGACTTGCGGGCGGAGCATCAAGGCAAATTCCTTGTATGTGAATACATGGCCAATAAACTTATTCATTCATGCCTTCATTCATTCATTCAGTCAACTCGAATCGAACTCGATCTCGAACTCGTACTCTATCTCGAACTCGAACTCTCTCGAACTCGAACTCTTATCTCGAACTATCCCGAACTATCTCGAACGCGAACTCGAACTCTATCTTGAACTCGAAATCTATCTCCAGCTAAAACTCGAATTCGAACAAAATATCTCGGCCTCGAACTCTATCTGGAACTCGAAGTCTATCTCGAACCCGAACTCGAAATCGATCTCGAACTCGAGTTGGAGTTCGAGTTACCGGCGGAGCACCAAGGCAAATTCCTTGTATGTGAATAGTTGGCCAATAAACGTATTCATTCATTCATACATTCATTTAACTCGAACTCCAACTCGAACTCCAACTCCAACTTGAACTCGACCTCTATCTCGAACTCGCTCTCGAACTCTCTCTCTAACTAAAACTCGAACTCGTACTCTATCTCGAACTCGAATTCGAAATATCTCGAAATCTCTCTCGAACTTGAACTCTATCTCGAACTCTATCTCGAACTATCACAAACGCGCTCGATCTCAAACTCGATCTCGTTCTCGAACTCGAACTCTATCTTGAACTCGAACTCAAAATCTGTCTTGAACTCGAGTTGGATTTCGACTTACGGGCGGAGCACCAAGGCAAATTCCTTGTTTGTGAATACTTGGCCAATAAACTTATTCATTCATTCATTCATTCATTCATTCATTCATTCATTCATTCATTCAACTCGAACTCTCTCGAACTACAACTCGAACTCGAACTCGTACTCTATCTCGAACTCGAACTCTTATCTCGAACTCGAACTCTATCTCGAACTCTATCTCGAACTATCTCGAACGCAAACTCGATCTCGAACTCGAACTCGAACACTATCTTGATCTCGATCTCTATCTCGATCTCGAACTCTATCTCGTACTCGAACTATCTCTAACTCGAACTATCTCGAGCTCGAACTATCTCTAACTCGAAATTTATTTCGAAATCTATCTCAAAGTCGAACTCTATCTCGAACTCGAAATTTATCTCGAAATCTATCTCGAACTCGAACTATCTCGAACTCGAAATTTATCTCGAAATCTATCTCGAACTCTCTCTCGATCTCGAACTCGATCTCGATCCCTATCTCGATCTCTAACCCTATCTCGAACTCGAACTATCTCGAACTCGAGTTCGGGTTCGACTTTCGGGCGGAGCACCAAGGCAACACTCTTGGCCAATAAACTTGGTGAATACTTAGTCAATAAACTTATACATTCTTTCATTCATTCAACTCGAACTCGAGCTCGAACGAACTCGAACTCGAATTCTATCTCGAACTCTAACTCGAATTCGAACTCGAACTATATCTCGAACTCTCTCTCTAACTAAAACTCGAACTCGAACTCGTAGTCTATCTCGAACTCGAACTCATATCTCGAACTCGAACTCGAACTATCTCGAAATCTCTCTCGAACTCGAACTCTATCTCGAACTATCTCGAATACGAACTCTATCTCGAACTCGATCTCGATCTCGAACTCGAATTTGAACTTGAACTCGAACTCTATCTTGAACTCGAACTCTATCTCTAGTTCGAACTCTTTCTCGCTCGAACTCGAACTCAATCTCGAACTCGAACTCTATCTCGAACTCTAACTCTCTCTCGAACTCGAAATCTATCTCGAAATATATCTCGAACTCTCTCTCGAACTCTCTCTCGAACTCTATCTCTCTCTCTCTCTAACTAAATCTCGAACTCGAACTATCTCGTACTCGAACACTTATCTCGAACCCGAAATATCTCGAACTCTCTCTCGAACTTGAACTCTATCTCGAACTCTATCTCGAAATATCTCGAACGCGAACTCGAACTCGAACTCGAGCTCTATCTTGAACTCGAACTCGAACTATCTTGAACTCGAACTCTATATGGAGGTCTCTCTCTAACTCGAACTCGATCTCGATCTCTATCTCGATCTCGAACTCTATCTCGAAGTCGAACTCAATCTCGAACTCGAGCTGTATTTCGAACTCGAAATTTATCTCGAAATCTATCTCGAACTCTCTCTCGAACTCGAACTCGACCTCGATCTCGATCTCAATCTCGAACCCTATCTCGAACTCGAACTATCGCGAACTCGAGTTCGGGTTCGACTTTCGGGCGGAGAACTAACGCATAAATCTTGCCCAATAAACTTGGTGAATACTTAGTCAATAAACTTATACAATCTTTCATTCATTTAGCTCGAACTCGAGCTCGAACGAACTCGAACTCGAATTCTATCTCGAACTCGAACTCGAATTCTATCCCGAACTCGAACTCGAATTCGAATTCGAACTCTATCTCGATCTCTCTCTCTAACCAAAACTCGAACTCGACCTCGTACTATATCTCGAACTCGAACTTTGATCTCGAACTCGAACTATCTCGAACTCTAACTCTATGTCGATCTATCTCGAACGTGAACTCGATCTAAAACTCGATCTCGAACTGGAACTCTATCTTGAACACGAACTCCATCTTGAACTCGAACTCTATCTCTAGCTAAAACTCGAATTCAAACTCGAACTCTATCTCGACCTCGAACTCTATCTCGAACTCGAAATCTATCTCGAACTCGAACTCGAGTTGGATTTCGACTTACGGGCGGAGCACCAAGGCAAATTCCTTGTATGTGAATACTTGGCCAATAAACGTATTCATTCATTCATTCATCCATTCATTCATTCATTCAACTCGAACTCGAACTCGAACTCTATCTCGAACTTGAACTCGAACTCAAACGAATTTGAACTTGAACTCGAACTCTATCTTGAACTCTATCTCGAACTATCTCGAACGCAAACTCGATCTCGAACTCGAACTCGAACACTATCTTGATCTCGATCTCTATCTCGATCTCGAACTCTATCTCGTACTCGAACTATCTCTAACTCGAACTATCTCGAGCTCGAACTATCTCTAACTCGAAATTTATTTCGAAATCTATCTCAAAGTCGAACTCTATCTCGAACTCGAAATTTATCTCGAAATCTATCTCGAACTCGAACTATCTCGAACTCGAAATTTATCTCGAAATCTATCTCGAACTCTCTCTCGATCTCGAACTCGATCTCGATCCCTTTCTCGATCTCGAACCCTATCTCGAACTCGAACTCTATCTCGAACTCGAGTTCGGGTTCGACTTTCGGGCGGAGCACCAAGGCAACACTCTTGGCCAATAAACTTGGTGAATACTTAGTCAATAAACTTATACATTCTTTCATTCATTCAACTCGAACTCGAGCTCGAACGAACTCGAACTCGAATTCTATCTCGAACTCTAACTCGAATTCGAACTCGAACTATATCTCGAACTCTCTCTCTAACTAAAACTCGAACTCGAACTCGTAGTCTATCTCGAACTCGAACTCATATCTCGAACTCGAACTCGAACTATCTCGAAATCTCTCTCGAACTCGAACTCTATCTCGAACTATCTCGAATACGAACTCTATCTCGAACTCGATCTCGATCTCGAACTCGAATTCGAACTTGAACTCGAACTCTATCTTGAACTCGAACTCTATCTCTAGTTCGAACTCTTTCTCGCTCGAACTCGAACTCAATCTCGAACTCGAACTCTATCTCGAACTCTAACTCTCTCTCGAACTCGAAATCTATCTCGAAATATATCTCGAACTCTCTCTCGAACTCTCTCTCGAACTCTATCTCTCTCTCTCTCTCTAACTAAATCTCGAACTCGAACTATCTCGTACTCGAACACTTATCTCGAACCCGAAATATCTCGAACTCTCTCTCGAACTTGAACTCTATCTCGAACTCTATCTAGAAATATCTCGAACGCGAACTCGAACTCGAACTCGAGCTCTATCTTGAACTCGAACTCGAACTATCTTGAACTCGAACTCTATATGGAACTCTCTCTCTTACTCGAACTCGATCTCGATCTCTATCTCGATCTCGAACTCTATCTCGAAGTCGAACTCAATCTCGAACTCGAGCTGTATTTCGAACTCGAAATTTATCTCGAAATCTATCTCGAACTCTCTCTCGAACTCGAACTCGACCTCGATCTCGATCTCAATCTCGAACCCTATCTCGAACTCGAACTATCGCGAACTCGAGTTCGGGTTCGACTTTCGGGCGGAGAACTAACGCATAAATCTTGCCCAATAAACTTGGTGAATACTTAGTCAATAAACTTATACAATCTTTCATTCATTTAACTCGAACTCGAGCTCGAACGAACTCGAACTCGAATTCTATCTCGAACTCGAACTCGAATTCTATCCCGAACTCGAACTCGAATTCGAATTCGAACTCTATCTCGATCTCTCTCTCTAACCAAAACTCGAACTCGACCTCGTACTATATCTCGACCTCGAACTTTGATCTCGAACTCGAACTATCTCGAACTCTAACTCTATGTCGATCTATCTCGAACGTGAACTCGATCTAAAACTCGATCTCGAACTGGAACTCTATCTTGAACACGAACTCCATCTTGAACTCGAACTCTATCTCTAGCTAAAACTCGAATTCAAACTCGAACTCTATCTCGACCTCGAACTCTATCTCGAACTCGAAATCTATCTCGAACTCGAACTCGAGTTGGATTTCGACTTACGGGCGGAGCACCAAGGCAAATTCCTTGTATGTGAATACTTGGCCAATAAACGTATTCATTCATTCATTCATCCATTCATTCATTCATTCAACTCGAACTCGAACTCGAACTCTATCTCGAACTTGAACTCGAACTCAAACGAATTTGAACTTGAACTCGAACTCTATCTTGAACTCGAACCAACTCCAACTCGAACATGAACTCGAACTCTAACTCTAATTCTATCACGACTCGAACTCTATCTCTATCGACTTGCGGGCGGAGCAGCAAGACAAACTCTTTGTATGTGACTACATGGCCAATAAACTTATGCATTCATTCATTCATTCATTTATCTCGAACTCTCTCGATATCTATCTTGAACTTGTACTCGAACTCGAGCTCGAATTGTATCTCGTACTCGAACTCTATCTCGAACTCGAACGCGAACTCCAACTCCAACTCCAAATCGAACTTGAACTCGAAATGTATCTCGAATTTTATCACGAACTCTATATCTATCTCGAACTCTTTCGCGAACTCGAATACGAACTCGAACTCGAACTCTATCTCGAACTCGAACTATCTAGAACTCGAACGCGAACTCGAACTCATATTCTATCTCGAACTCGAGTTGGAGTTCGACTTACGGGCGGAGCACCAAGGCAAATTCCTTGTATGCGAATACTTGGCCAGTAAACTTATTCATTCATTCATTCATTCATTCATTCAACTCTAACTCGAGCTCGAACTTGAACGCGAACCCGAACACTATCTCGAACTCGAACTCTATCACAAACTTTATCTCGAACTCGAAATCTATCTCGAATTCGAAGTCTATCTCGAAATCTCTCTAGAACTCGAACTCTATCTCGAACTCGATCTCGAACTCGAATTCGAATTCGAACTCTAACGCTATCTCGAACTCTCTCCCAAACTCGAACTCGAACTCGATCTCGAACTCCAACTCCAACTCCAACTTGAACTCTAACTCTAACACGAACTCTATCACGAACTCAATCTCGAACTCGAAAACTATCTATCTCGAACTCCAGTTGGAGTTCAAGTTACGGGCGGAGCACCAAGGCAAATTCCTTGTATGTGAATACTTGGCCAATAAACGTATTCATTCATTCATTCATTCATTCATTCATTCATTTAACTCGAATTCGAGCTCGAACTTGAACTCTAACTCGAACTATCTCGAACTCGAATTCTATCTCGACCCTCAAATCAATCTCGAACTCGAACTCCAACTCCAACTTGGATTTACGAAGGGGAAATCATGCTTGATTAATCTACTGGAATTTTTTGAAGATGTAACTAGGAAAATGGACAAGGGAGAGCCCGTGGATGTAGTGTACCTGGACTTTCAGAAAGCATTTGATAAGGTCCCACATAGGAGATTAGTGGGCAAACTTAGGGCACATGGTATTGGGGGTAGAGTGCTGACATGGATAGAGAAGTGGTTGGCAGACAGGAAACAAAGAATAAGGATTAACGGGTCCCTTTCAGAATGGCAGGCAGTGATAAGTGGGGTACCGAAAGGCTCGGTGCTGCGACCTCAGCTATTTATAATATACATCAATGATTTGGATGAAGGGATTCAAAGTAACATTAGACAATTTGCAGATAACACAAAGCTGGGTGGCAGTGTGAACTGGGAGGAGGATGCTATGAGAATGCAGGGTGACTTGGACAGGTTGGGGAGTGGGCAGGTGCATGGCAGATGAAGTTCAATTCGGATAAATGTGAGGTTATCCACGTTGGTAGCAAAAACAGGAAGGCAGATTTCTATCTAAATAGCGTCAACTTGGGAAAAGAGGAAGTAGAACGGGATCTGGGGGTCCTTGTACACCAGTCTATGAAAGTAAACATGCAGGTACAGCAGGCAGTGAAGAAAGCGAATGGCATGTTGGCCTTTATAACAAGAGGAATCGAATATAGGAGCAAAGAGCTCCTTCTGCAGTTGTACAGAGCCCTAGTGAGACCACACCTGGAATATTGTGTGCAGTTTTGGTCCCCTAATTTGAGGAAGTACATTCTTGCTATTGAGGGAGTGCAGCGTAGTTAATTCCCAGGATGGAGCAGCTGGGCTTGAACACTTTGGAGTTTAGAAGGATGAGAGGATATCTCATTGAAACATATAAGATTGTTAAGGGCTGGGACACGCTAGAGGCAGGAAATATGTTCCCGATGTTGGGGGAGTCCAGAACCATGGACCACAGTTTAAGAATAAGGAGTAAGCCATTTAGAACGGAGACGAGAAAACGCTTTTTCTCACATATAGTGGTGAGTCCGTGGAATTCTCTGCCTCAGAGGGCGGTGGAGGCAGGTTCTCTGGATGCTTTCAAGAGAGAGCTAGATAGGGATCTTAAAAATAGCGGAGTCAGGGGATATTGGGAGAAGGCAGGGACGGGGTACTGATTGGGGATAATCAGCCATGATCACATTGAATGGCGGTGCTGGCTCGAAGGGCCAAATGGCCTACTCCTGCACCTATTGTCTATTGTCTATTGTCTATTGTCTATTGTCTATTGAACTCGAACTCGAATTCGAGTTTTAGCTAGAGATAGAGTTCGAGTTCAAGATAGAGTTCGAGTTAACTCTATCACGAATATCTTGAACTCGAACTCGAACTCGAACTATCACGAATATCCAGAACTCGAACTCGACTTGAGGGCGGAGCATCAAGGCAAATTCATTGTATGTGAATACATGGTCAATAAACGTATTCATTCATTTATTCATGCATTCAGTCAACTCTCTCTCTCTCTCTCTCTCGAACTCAAACTCGAACTCTATCTTGAACTCCATCTCGATCTCGAACTCGAATGCGAACTTGAACTCGAACTCTATCTTGAACGCGAACTATCACGAACTCTAACTCTCTCTCGAACTCGAAATCGATCTCGAAATCTATCTCGAACTCTCGAACTCTCTCTCGAACTCTATCTCTAACTCTCTCTCTAACTAAAACTCGAACTCGAATTCTTATCTCGAACTCGAAATATCTCGAACTCTCTCTCGAACTTGAACTCTATCTCGAACTATCTCGAACGCAAACTCGATATCAAACTCGATCTAGAACTTTATCTTGAACTCGAACTCGAACTCTATCATGAACTCGAACTCTATCTCTAGCTAAAACTCGAATTCGAACTTGAACTATCTCGACCTCGAACTTTATCTCGAAATCGAAATCTATCTCGAACTCGAACTCGAAATCTATCTCGAACTCGAACTCGAATTCGATCTCGAACTCGAGTTGGATTTCGACTTACGGGCGGAGCACCAAGGCAAACTCCTTGTACGATAAACGTGGCCAATAAACATTCATTCATTCATTCATGCATTCCGTCAACTCTAACTCGAACTCGAACTCTCTCTCGAACTCAAACTCGAACTCTATCTCGAACTCGATCTCGATATCGAATTCGAATTCGCACTCGAACTCGTACTCTATCTCGAACACGATCTCGAACTCGAGTTCGAGTAGGACTTGCGGGCGGAGCACCAAGGCAAATTCTTTTTTGAGGCAGCGACTCCGGTAAATCCCTTCAATGGTGGGGAGGTCACAGCCGGTGATGGACTGGGTAGTTGTCGAACCAGGCCATGATGCAACCAGACAATATGTTCTCCACTTTACACTTGTAGCTGTTCAAGAGAATCCTCTTTGACACACCGAATATCCGTAATCTTCTCAGGAAGTAGAGGCGTTGATATGCTTTATTTATAATTGCATCAGTCTGCTGGGTCCAGGAAAGATCTTCGGAAATATGCACGCCAGGAATTTGAAAATGTTAACTCTCTCCACCATCGTCCCGTTGATATAAACGGGATTGTGGAACCTCATTCTTCCTCTTCCAAAGTCCACAATCAGTTCATTGGTTTTACTGATATTGAGAGCCAGGTTATTGTGCTGGCATCATTTGGCCAATCGGTCGATCTAATTTCTTTCACACTCATCACCATCTGTAATTCGCCCAACAATGGTGGTGTTGTCGATGAGCTTGAAGATGGAGTTCGCACTGTGTCCGGCTACACAGTCATGAGTATGGAGTGAGTGGAGCAGGGGGGCTGAGCACGCAGCCTTGAGGTGCTCCCGTATTGATTGTTATTGAGGATGACGTATTTCTACCTTCTTCTTGTTAGTGAAGCATAAACCTTTGAAGCAACAAACACCCACGGCGAGGTAAGTGGGTGTTTGTTCGAAGTCCAAGCGCCTGTTGTTAACGAAGACAGCTAGCTCTCGCTTAGCTTCATTGTTGTGTAGATGGAATGCCGTTGACACAGTTTTGCCTTCAGATTCAGATTCAGATTCAGATTCAACTTTATTGTCATTGTGCAGTGTACAGTACAGAGACAACGAAATGCAGTTAGCATCTCCCTAGCAGAGCGACATAAGTATGAGCAATAAATATATCTAATAAATCCTGGTGGGAGGAGTGTCCGGGGGGGAGTGACTGGCAATCACCGAGGTACAGTGTTGAGTAGTGTAACAGCCGCAGGGAAGAAGCTGTTCCTGAACCTGCTGGTCCGGCAACGGAGGGACCTGTAGCGCCTCCCGGATGGGAGGAGGGTAAACAGTCTGTGGTTGGGGTGAGAGCAGTCCATGACGATGCTGCGCGCCCTTCGCAGACATCGCTTGCTTTGGACAGACTCAATGGAGGGGAGTGAGGAGCCGGTGATACGTTGGGCAATTTTCACGTCCCTCTGCAGTGCTTTCCGGTCGGAGACAGAGCAGTTGCCATACCATACTGTGATACAGTTGGTAACGATGCTCTCGATGGTGCAGCGGTAGAAGTTCACCAGAATCTGAGGAGACAGATGAACCTTCTTTAGTCTCCTCAGGAAGAAGGGACGCTGGTGAGCCTTCTTGACCAGAGTTGAAGTATTGTGGGTCCAAGAGAGGTCATCGGAGATGGTGACCCCCAGGAACCTGAAGCTGGAAACACGTTCCACCTCCGTCCCGTTAATGTGGATGGAGGTGTGCGTGCCGCCCCTAGACTTCCTGAAGTCTACAATGAGCTCCTTGGTCTTCTTGGAGTTATGGGCCAGGTTGTTGACAGCGCACCATGCTGCTAGGAGCTGGACCTCCTCCCTATAGGCCGAGTCATCGTTGTTACCGATGAGGCCAATCACCGTTGTATCATCTGCATACTTGATGACGGTGTTAGTACCATGTACAGGTGTGCAGTCATAGGTGAAGAGGGTTTAGAGGAGGGGGCTCAGCACACAGCCCTGTGGAACGCCGGTGTTCAGGGTGAGGGTTGAAGAGGTGTGCTTGTCTAACCTAACAGACTGGGGTCTGTTGGTTAAAAAGTCCAGTATCCAGTTGCAGAGGGAGGGGTCGATGCCCAGATCACCGAGTTTGTTGATCAGTTTAGAGGGTATGATGGTGTTGAATGCTGAGCTGTAATCGATGAACAGCATTCTTACGTAAGTGTCTCTGTTGTCGAGGTGGGAGAGGGCGGAGTGGAGTGCCGTTGAGATGGCATCCTCCGTACTCCTGTTCTTGCGGTACGCAAACTGATAGGGATCCAATGTGGGGGGTAGGCAGCCTTTGAGGAGTGCCAGGACCAGCCTCTCGAAGCACTTGGCGATGATGGGAGTAAGTGCAACTGGGCGGAAGTCGCTGAGGCTTGCCGCAGTGGAGTGTTTTGGCACCGGCACGATGGAGGTGGATTTAAGGCACGTGGGCACAACTGCTTGGGCAAGTGACAGGTTGAAGATGTCAGTCCAGACGTCTGTCATCTGCGCAGCACAGGCCATGAGGACGCGCCCGGGGATGCCGTCAGGACCAGCAGCCTTACGTGCATTAGTCCTACTCAGTGCCACGTGCACGTCGTAGGGGGTGAGTGAGAGGGGCTGGTGATCGGCAGGGAGCACCGCCTTGATGGCCATCTCTAGATTGTCCCTATCGAAGTGGCCATAGAAGTGGTTAAGCTCTTCAAGGAAGGAGGCGTTGCTGGATGTGGGGGTGGTGTTGGTGGGTCTAAAGTCCGTGATGGCCTGGATGCCTTGCCCCATGCGTCGGGGGTCGGAGTTGTTGTTGAAGTGCTCCTCAATCCTGAGCTTATGGCAGTGCTTGGCCTTCTTTATGCCCCTCTTCAGGTTACCCCTGGATGAACTATAGGCTCGGGCATCGCCTGACCTGAAACCGGTGTCCCGTGCTTTCAGCAGTAGCCTGACCTCGCTGTTCATCCATGGCTTTTGATTCGGGAATATGGTCACCTGTTTGAGGGAGGTGATACTGTTGATGGTGGAGTTTATAAAGTCCAGAACAGAGGATGTATAGGAGTCAATGTCCGTGTGGGAGTCAAGGGTGGCCTGGGCTGCAAACGCCTTCCAGTCAGTGTTTCCAAAACACTGCTGAGGTGTGGAGTCCGCCTCCTCTGACCAGACTTTAATTGTCCTCACAGTGGGTTTAACCCGTCTGATGAGTGGGGAGTACTTTGGGAGCAGGAACAATGAGAGGTGATCACACTGTCCAAGGTGGGGGAGGGGGACGGCTTTGTAAGCTTCAGCCATGTTGGTGTAGACTTTGTCCAGTGTCTTGTCTTCTCTAGTGGCGAAGGAGACATGTTGGTGGAATTTGGGGAGTACAGTCTTCAGGTTGGAGTGATTGAAGTCACCTGCAACAATGAAGGCTGCCTCGGGGTTGTGAGTCTGTTGTTTGCTAATGGCAGTATGCAGATCTTTCATTGCAAGCTTGGCATTAGCATCAGGAGGAATATAGGCTGCAGTCACAACAGTGGAGGTAAACTCTCTGGGCAGATAGAACGGTCTGCATCTATCCAAGAGGAACTTCGCTCAGCTTTAGATGCCACTGTCGTAGGTATACTGCCAAAGTCCCCATGTCTTGACTCAAGGAGCTTTCGATTGTCTGCCTCTCTTTGTGTCTCATCAGGATGGCTAAATCGTCAGCATACCCATACTTTCCAGCGATGGTCTCTGGAAGGTAATGGATGTACACGGTGAAAAGCAGCGGAGCCAAGACAGATCCCTGTGGGATGCCATTCTGCAGTCTACCTATCCTACTCTGCTGTCCATCACTGGTCTTAAGCACAAAGCTGCGGTTAAATATCAGCTCCATGATGTAGCGTACCATGCGCCTGTCTGGCAGCACCCAAAGTAGCTTTGCAGTTAGTCCCCGGTGCCACACGGTGTCATAGGCAGCTGTGAGATCCATAAGAACAACCCCTGCCTTTTCATTTGCCTCAAAGCAGTCCTCGATGTCTTGGGTGAGGAGGGTTACATGGTCTGCAGTGGATCGACCTTGGCGGAAACCAGCCTGCTCGTGGGGTAGTTGAGGGTCTATGATGGTTACTATGTCACTGGGCATTTGTCGGGTTTGGATGTAGCTCTGCCGGTCAGGCGGTTGACTGTGTGCCATGCTTTACCGTGTTGGTGAAATCGATCGATTCAACCGTCTCAATCCAGCGTTCTTGTCGTTTCTCATCCAACCGTGTGAGCAATGTAGTGGTAGTGGTTTCAGAATCCTCTTTGGTGCCAGCAGCAGTATGATCTTCGTATATCTGGTGACACCCGTCATCCCAGCATGGGATGTAATCCCTCTGGTAGCCACGGGGGATGGTTTTCTTGCCTGCACTGATAAACATGTTGCAGTAGGCTTGGTTGGAAGAGTCCAGGTTGGTACTGTCTGGGGGAGGAAGGCCCGAGGTGGCTGCATTTGTAAGTTGTTGGAACTTGTCCCAGTCGGCCTTGCAGAAGTTCCACCGCTCGATGTTGGAGCAACCAGTGGTGTTGTGGTGATGAGTGATGGTCGGTGGTGTGACCGTGGGAATTTCTCCAGAACCCGGCGCGTTGGTAACTGGTGGTTCTTTGTGTTACTGGCAAAAGCTAGGTCTGGGTTTGTACCAGTGTTCCAGCGGGCTGAATGGAAGCTGTTTGGCTCCTTTGGATCATACGGAAGCGTGAGGTCATTGGCGGATGCCCAATCTATGACGCTGTTTCCATCACTATTCCATCTTGAGTAGTCCCATTCGGTGTGGTGGCAGTTGACATCACCTGAGTATACACATGGTGGGGTGAACACTGGTATGCATGTTGTAGCCAGACGCACAAGGATTGTTACATAGTTGTATAGTAGTTTATTTTTGTATATTTGTTCGTTGTGTATTATGGTGGTGGCTTGTACACATTGATGATGGTGACGTCCTGAACCTCCACTGCAAGCCATTCCAGATCTGAGTCTTCTGCAGACTGCCCTTCTATAGCCCAATCCGTGTCATCTCTGATGAAAGTGGCCAGACCATATATACTACGTGGTGTGAAAGTAGCTAGTGTGAATTCAGGTATTGTGTATTTCTCCACATTTTCGCAGTGTGTCTCCTGCAGGAGTATGACATTCGCTTAGTTGGCATATGCTAGCTGCTCAATAATGGATATCTTAGTATTTCTACCAATTCAAACAGACTGTGGATGAGGAAGTCGAGGATCCAATTGCAGAGGGATGCGCAGAGACCAAGTTCCATGAGTTTGGTAACCAGCTTTGTTTTTAATCAAAAAAAAATGCAATGGCTCGCAGAAGGACGCATTGGCCAGGCCAAGGAGCAACCCAACCAGGACATCTTCGGTCCCGCCCACTCCCTAGTTTCCGTAACCGCTCCTCCCCCTTTGGACCCTAGGTGAAGTGGCGGTGCTCCTTGCCCTCTGGACCCTGGCTACAAATAACGCTCTACTCGTCCCTTGGTAACCAGTTTTTGTTACAATTTAATCAACAATATTTATTCAAATATTAAAACAATATATACAGTACAGTAAAAAACAAAACAGAACCCACCACCATAATACACAACGAACAAATATACAAAAATAAACTACTATACAACTATGTAACAATCCTTGTCAAGGATGCATTCAAACCCCCGCGGTGCCCAGCAGTCCCGGAAATCCCCCAGGGTGTCAGTGGAAAGCACGTAGTCCCTCGTTAACACCATCCGGGCGCGGATGTAGCCCCGGAAAAGGGGCAGGCAGTTGGCTCGGGCAGAGCCCTCTTCCGCCTGGCGTCGTGACTAGCGGATGGCCAGCATGGCCAGGCCCAGGGCATATTCAGCACTATTCTCTCCCTACGCACAGGGTATCCAAAGATGAGGATGGTGGGTGAGGAATGTAGCCAGAAGGCAAGAAGCAGCCCCTGTAGATAATAGAACAGGGTCTGCAACCTCACACACTCCATATACACGTGGCACTTGGTAACCAGTTTTGAGGGGAAGCTGGGTGTTAAGTATAGAGCTGCTGTCTATGTGGAACAGCCTGACGAATATTTTAGTTATTCTCCAAGTGCTCCAGTGCAGGATGGAGTGCCAGCGTGATCACGTTCTCCGTTGATCTTTTGTTGCTATCGGCAAATTATACTGCGTTCAGGTTGTTATAGTGGTAGGAGTTGATGTGCGTCATTACCGTCCTCTTAAAGCACTTCATCACCACAGACGTTAGTCTGTAGTCATTGAGGCACGTTACCTTACCAATATTGTATTATCTGTGCCCTTTTATTGTAGATGGGAACCTCAAACCTCAGCAATGAGAGGTCCCCACAGCCGTCTGTGGCAGAATTCCACAGATTCACCACCCCTCTGACTAGCCTCAGAATAATAAGACGTACTATTTAAAATAAAATGATGAGGAATTTCATTGGTCAGAGGGTAGTAAATCCGTGGTATTCTGCCACAGGCGGCTTGAAGCTCCGGGCCGGTATTCAGGAAAGGCCGCACCACTCCACTTGTTAGGCCGCATGGGGTGACGGAGATGCGGCGCGGAGAAAAATCGCATCTCCGTCGTGGTAAGTGACTGGAAAAAGAGGATGGTGGAACAGACGCTCCTGCTTGCTTTACGGCGGGAGAATGTCTCTTTTGAATTGCAGGTGTCAGCTACTGCTCGTGAGGAGGAGTGGAGTCTGTGGCAACAGCATAACGGACGGCAGGAGCATCTGGGCTTCTGGACAACGACATTGCCTGATCCCGCCGCGCGATATTCCCCCTTTGAACGACAATTATTTGCATGTTCTTGCGACCGAAAACCTTACGGCGTGTGGGATAGTGGTTATGCAACCTCACTTACCTATTCTGACCTGGGTTAAGTTCGCCAACGTCTCCCATAAGGAGGAACACGCACAGCGCTCCTGTATTGTAAAATGGAAATGGTACATGTCTGATAGGGCTGAAAGAGGTCCCGGCGTTGTTAGCCTTCTGCATGAGGAGGTTCAAGATCCTCCCCTCGGGAGGTCACCCACTACCAAGTTGGAGTTGGAGTCGGAGTTCAAGTTCAAGTTCGAACTCGAGTTCGACTTAAATGGATGAATGAATGAATGAATGAATGAATGAATGAATGAATGAATGAATGAATGAATTATTGAATGAATACGTTTATTTGTCAAGTACTCACATGCAAGGAATTTGCCTTGGTGCTCCGCCCGTAACTCGAACTCCAACTCGAGTTCGAGATCAAATTCGAGTTCGAGTTCGAGATAGATTTCGAGTTCCAGTTCGAGATCGAGTTCGCGTTCGAGATAGTTCGAGAGAGAAACATAGACATAGAAACATAGAAAATAGGTGCAGGAGTAGGCCATTCGGCCCCATCGAGCCTGCACCGCCATTCAATATGATCATGGCTGATCATCCAACTCAGTATCCTGTACCAGCCTTCTCTCCATACCCCCTGATACCTTTAGCCACAAGGGCTACATCTAATTCTTTCTTAAATATAGCCAATGAACTGGCCTCAACTACCTTCTGTGGCAGAGAATTCCACAGATTCACCACTCTCTGTGTGAAAAATGTTTTTCTCATCTCGGTCCTAAAAGAGTTCCCCCTTATCCTTAAACTGTGACCCCTTGTTCTGGACTTCCCCAACATCGGGAACAATCTTCCTGCATCTAGCCTGTCCAACCCCTTAAGAATTTTGTAAGTTTCTCTAAGATCCCCCCTCAATCTTCTAAATTCTAGCGAGTACAAGCCAAGTCTATCCAGTCTTTCTTCATATGAAAGTCCTGACATCCCAAGAATCAGTCTGGTGAACCTTCTCTGTACTCCCTCTATGGCACAAATGTCTTTCCTCAGATTAGGAGGCCAAAACTGTACGCAATACTCCCTGCTCCTATACTCAAATCCTTTTGCTATGAATGCTAACATACCATTCGCTTTCTTCACTGCCTGCTGCACCTGCATGCCTACTTTCAATGACTGGTGTATCATGTCACCCAGGTCTCGTTGCATCTCGCCTTTTCCTAATCGGCCACCATTCAGATAATAGTCTACCCTCCTGTTTTTGCCACCAAAGTGGATAACCTCACATTTATCCACATTATACTGCATCTGCCATGCATTTGCCCACTCACCCAGCCTATCCAAGTCACCTTGCCGCCTCGTAACATCCTCCTCACAGCTAACACTGCCCCCCCCCCCAGCTTCGTGTCATCCGCAAACTTGGAGATGTTGCATTGAATTCCCTCGTCCAAATCATTAATATATATTGTAAATAGCTGGGGTCCCAGCACTGAGCCTTGCGGTACACCACTAGTCACTGACTGCCATTCTGAAAAGGACCCGTTTACTCCTACTCTTTGCTTCCTTTCTGCCAGCCAGTTCTCTATCCATATCAATACTGAACACCCAATACAGTTTTCTTTAAGTTTGTATACTAATCTCTTATGTGGGACCTTGTCGAAAGCCTTCTGAAAGTCCAGATATAACACATCCACTGGTTCTCCCTTATCCACTCTACTAGTTACATCCTCGAAAAATTCTATAAGATTCGTCAGACATGATTTCCCTTTCATAAATCCACGCTGACTTTGTCCAATGATTTCACCACTTTGCAAATGTGCTGCTATCCCATCTTTAATAACTGACTCTAGCAGTTTCCCCACTACCGATGTTAGACTAACTGGTCTGTAATTCCTCGTTTTCTCTCTCCATCCCTTTTTTTAAAGTGGGGTTACATTAGCTACCCTCCAATCCTCAGGAACTACTCCAGAATCTAAAGAGTTTTGAAAAATTATCACTAATGCATCCACTATTTCTGTGGCTACTTCCTTAAGTACTCTGGATGCAGCCTATCTGGCCCTGGGATTTATCGGCCTTTAATACATTCAATTTACCTAACACCACTTCCCGGCTAACCAGGATTTCACTCAGTTCCTCCATCTCATTTGACCCCCGGTCCCCTGCTATTTCCGGCAGATTATTTATGTCTTCCTTAGTGAAGGCAGAACCAAAGTAGTTATTCAATTGGTCTGCCATGCCCTTGTTCCCCATGATCAATTCGCCTGTTTCTGACTGCAAGGGACCTGCATTAGTTTTAACTAATCTTTTCTCTTCACATATCTATAAAAACATTTGCAGTCAGTTCTTATGTTCCCTGCCAGTTTTAAAAAAAATCTATTTTACCTTTCCTAATTAAGCCCTTTGTCCTCCTCTGCTGGACTCTGAATTTCTCCCAGTCCTCTGGTAGGCTGCTGTTTCTGGCTAATTTGTATGCTTCATCTTTTGTTTTGATACAATCCCTGATTTCCCTTGTTATCCACGGATGCACTACCTTCCCTGATTTATTATTTTTCCAAACTGGGATGAACAATTGTTGTAGTTCATCCATGCAGCCTTTAAATGCCTTCCATTGCATATCCACCGTCAACCTTTAAGAATCAATTGCCAGTCTATCTTGGCCAATTCACGTCTCATACCCTCAAAGTTACCTTTCTTTAAGTTCAGAACCCTTGTTTCTGAATTAACTATGTCACTCTCCATCCTAATGAAGAACTCAACAATATTATGGTCACTCTTGCCCAAGGGGCCACGCACAACAAGACTGCTACCTAACCCTGCCTCATTACTCAATACCCAGTCTAGAATAGCTGCTCTCTCGTTGGTTCCTCTACATGTTGGTTTAGAAAACTATCCCGCATAGATTCCAAGAAATCCTCTTCCTCAGCACCCCTGCCAATTTGATTTACCCAATCTATATGTAGATTGAAGTCTCCCATTATAACTGTTTTACCTTTGTTGCACGCATTTCTAATTTCCTATTTGATGCCATCCCCAACTCCACTACTACTGTTAGGTTGCCTGTACACAACTCCCACTAGCGTTTTCTGCCCCTTAGTGTTTCGCAGCTCTACCCATATCGAATCCACACCCTCCAAGCCAATGTCCTTCCTTTCTATTGCGTTAATCTCCTCTCTAACCAGCAACGCTACCCCACCTCCTTTTCCTTTCTGTCTATCCCTCCTGAATATTGAATATCACTGGATGTTCAGCTCCCAGCCTTGGTCACCCTGTAGCCATGTCTCCGTGATCCCAACTACATCATAATCATTAATAGCTATCTGCACAATCAACTCATCCACCTTATTACGAATGCTCCTTGCATTAAGACAAAGCCTTCAGGGCTTGTTTTTACAACACTCTTACCCCTTATACAATTATGTTGAAAAGTGGCCCTTTTTGATTTTTGCCCTGGGATTTGTCTGCCTGCCACTTTTACTTTTCACCTTGCTACCTATAGCTTCTTCCCTCATTTTACACCCCTACACATAGAGTTCGAGATAAAGTTCGAGTTCGAGATAGATTTCGAGTTCGAGATAAAGGTCGAGGTCGAGATAGTTCGTTCGAATTCGAGTTTTAGCTAGAGATAGTTCGAGTTCAAGATAGTTCGAGGTCGAGATCAAGATAAATTCGAGTTCGAGATCGAGATAGAGTTCGAGATAGAGTTCGAGAGAGAGAGAGAGTTCGAGATAGTTCGAGATAAGAGTTCGAGTTCGAGAGATAGTTATTCAAGATAGAGTTCGAGTTCAAGTTCGAATTCGAGTTCGAGATCGAGATAGAGTTCGAGTTTGAGTTCGAGAGCGAGTTCGAGTTGACTGAATGCATGAATGAATGAATGAATGAATGAATGAATGCATAAGTTTATTGGGCATGTATTCACATAAAAGGAATTTGCCTTGGTGCTCCGCCGCAAGTCGAGCTCGAACTCGAGTTCGAGATCGAGTTCGAGATACAGTACGAGTTCAAGTGCGAGTTCGAGTTCGAGATAGAGTTCGAATTCGAATTGGAGTTCAAGTTGAGCTCGAGTTCGAGTTAAATGAACGAATGAACGTATGAATTAATGAATTAATACGTTTATTGGCCAGTATTCACATACAAGGAATTTGCCTTGGTGCTCCGCCCGTAAATTGAACTCCAACCTCGAGTTCGAGTTCGAGTTCGAGTTCGAGATAGAGTTCGAGTTCGAGACAGATAGTGTTCGAGTTCGAGATAGAGTTCCTGATAGAGGTCGTGTTAGATTTCGAGTTCGAGTTCGAGTTGGAGTTGGAGTTGGAGTTCGAGATAGAGTTTGAGTTCGAGATAGAGTTCGAGTTCGAGTTCGAGTTCGAGATATACTTCGAGTTCGAGATTGAGTTCGAGTTGCAGTTCGAGTTCCAGTTCAAGATTGGTTCGAGTTCGAAATGGTTCGAGTTCGAGATAGAGTTCGAGTTCGAGATCTAGTTCGTGTTCGAGTTCGACTACGAATTCGAGATCGAGTACGTTCGAGTTTGGGAGAGAGTTCTAGATAGTGTTAGAGTTCGAATTCGAGTTCGAGATCGAGATCGAGACCGAGATCGAGTTCGAGTTCTAGAGAGAGTTCGAGATAGAGTTCGAGTTCGAGATAGACTTCGAGTTCGAGATAGAGTTCGAGTTCCAGATAAATTTCGATAGAGTTCCAGATAAAGTTCGATAGAGTTCGAGATAAAGTTCGATAGAGTTCGAGTTCGAGATGGAGATCGAGTTCGCGTTCAGGTTCGAGCGCGAGTTAAAGTTGAATGAATGAATAATGAATACGTTTACTGGCTACGTATTCGCATGCAAGGAATTTGCCTTGGTATTCGAGATAGAGTATGAGTTCGAATTCACGTTCGAGATAGAGTTCGAGATAGAGTTCGAGTTCGAGATAGAGTTCGAGTTCGAGATAGAGTTCGAGTTCGAGATAGAGTTCGAGTTCGTTCGATTTGTAGTTGGAGTTCGATTTCGAGTTAGAGTTTGATTCCGAGATAGAGTTCGAGTTCGAGGTTGAGATCGTTCGAATTCGAGTTTTAGCTCGAGATAGTTCGAGTTCGAAAGAGAGTTCGAGTTCGAGATATAGTTCGAGTTCGAGAGAGAGTTTGAGATAGAGTTCGAGGTGGAGTTAGTTCGAGATAGTTCGAGTTATAGTTCGAGTTCAAGTTCGAGCTCGAGTTGAATGAATGAAAGAATGTATAAGTTTATTGTCTAAGTATTCACATACAAGATTTTTGCATTGGTGCTCCGGCCGAAAGTCACACCCGAAATCGAGTTCGAGATAGAGGTCGAGTTCGAGATCGAGTTCGAGTTCGAGTTCGAGTTCGAGTTCGAGTTTGTTCGAGTTCGAGTTCCAGTTCGAGTTCGAGTTCGAGTTCGAGTTCGAGTTCGAGCTCGCATTCGAGTTGAATGGATGAATGAATGGATGAATGAATGAATGAATGAATGAATGAATGAATGAATGAATAAGTATATTGGCCAAGTATTCACATACAGGAATTTGCCTTGGTATTTCGCCCGTAAGTCGAAATCCAACGAGTTCGAGATCGAATTCGAGCTCGAGTTCGAGATAGATTTCGAGTTTGAGATAGAGCTCGAGGTCGAGAGTTCGCGTTTGAATTCGAGTTTTAGCTAGAGATAGTTCGAGTTCAAGATCGATTCCGCATTCGAGATAGTTCGAGATAGAGTTCGAGACAGAGTTCGAGTTCGAGAGAGAGTTCGAGATAGATCGAGTTTGAGATAAGAGTTCGTGTTGGAGATAGAGTACGAGTTCGAGTTCGAGTTTTAGTTAGAGAGAGAGAGTTCGAGATAGAGTTTGAGTTGGAATTCGAGTTTTAGTTCGAGATATAGTTCGAGTTCCAATTTCAAGTTCGAGCTCGAGTTCGAGTTGAATGAATGAATAAGTTCATTGGCAAAGTATTCACATACAAGGAGTTTGCCTTGTGATCCGCACGTGTCGAAATCCAACTCGAGTTCGAGATCGATTTCGAGTTCGAGTTCGAGATCGATTTCGAGTTCGAGTTCGAGATAAATTTCGAGTTCGAGATAAAGTTCGAGTTCAAGATAGTTCGAGTTCCAGTTCGAGATCGAGTTGAGATCGAGTTCTCGTTCGAGATAGATCGAGATAGAGTTCGAGTTCGAGAGAGAGTTCGAGATAGTTCGAGACAGAGTACGTTCGAGTTTTAGAGAGAGAGTTCGATATAGAGTTCGAATTCGAGTTAGAGTTAGAGTTCAAGATTAAATTAGAGTTCAAGTTCGAATTCGAGATCGAGATCGAGTTCGAGATAGAGTTCGAGTTTGAGTTCGAGAGAGAGTTCGAGTTGACTGAATGCATGAATGAATGAATAAGTTTATTGGCCATGTATTCACATACAAGGAATTTGCCTTGGTGCTCCGCCCGCCAGTCGAACTCGACCTCGAGTTTGAGATCGAGTTCGATATAAGATTACGATTTCGAGTTCGAGTTCGAGATAGAGATAGAGTTCGAGTTCGAGATAGAGTTCGAGATAGAGTTCGAGTTCGAGTTCGAGTTCAAGTTCGAGCTCGAGTTCGAGTTAAATGAATGAATGAATGAATTGATGAATACGTTTATTGGCCAAGTATTCACATACAAGTAATTTGCCTTGGTGCTCCGCCCGTAACTCGAACTCCAACTCGAGTTCGAGATCGAATTTGAGTTCGAGTTCGAGATAGATTTCGAGTTCGAGATAGAGTTCGAGTTCAAGATAGAATTCGAGTTCGAGATCGAGTTCGCGTTAGAGATAGTTCGAGATAGAGTTCGAGATAGAGTTCGCGTTCGAGTTCAAGTTCGAGCTCGAGTACGAGTTAAATGAATGAATGAATGAATGAATGAATAAGTTTATTGGCCAAGTATTCACATACAAGGAATTTGACGGTGCTCCGCCCGTAATTCGAGCTCCAACGAGTTCGAGATCAAATTCGAGTTCGAGTTAGAGATAGTTCGAGTTCGAGATATATTTCGAGGCCGAGATATAGTTCGAGTTCGAGTTCGAGTACGAGTTCGAGATCGTGTTGTAGATCGAGTTCGAGTTCGAGTTCGACTTCGAGATAGAGCTCGAGTTCGAATTCGAGTTCGAAATCCAGTTCGAGTCCGAGATCGAGTTCGCGTTCGATTGAGAGTTCGTGATAGTTCGAGTTCGAGATAGAGTTCGAGTTCGTGATAGAGTTCGAGTTCAATTTCGAGTTGGAGTTGGAGTTCGAGAGAGAGAGAGAGAAAGAGAGAGAGATAGAGAGATAGAGAGAGAGAGAGAGAGAGAGAGAGAGAGAGAGAGAGAGAGAGAGAGAGAGAGAGAGAGAGAGGGGGGGGGGAGAGAGGGGGGGGAGAGGGAGAGAGAGAGAGAGAGAGAGAGAAGAGAGAGAGAGAGAGAGAGAGAGAGAGAGAGAGAGAGAGAGAGGGAGATAGAGTACGAGTTCGAATTCGAGTTCGAGATAGAGTTCGAATTCGAATTCGAGTTCGTGAAAGAGTTCGAGTTCAATTTCGAGTTGGAGTTGTTTGGAGTGAGAGAGAGAGAGAGAGAGAGAGAGAGAGAGAGAGAGAGAGAGAGAGAGAGAGAGAGAGAGAGAGAGAGAGAGAGAGAGAGAGAGAGAGAGAGAGAGAGAGTTCGAATTCGAATTCGAATTCGAGATAGAGTTGGAGTTCGAGTTCGGGAGAGATTTCGACATCGAGTTCGAGCGAGTTAGAGTTCGAGATAGTGTTCGAGGTCGAGATAGAGTTCCTGAAAGAGTTCGAGATAGAGTTCGAGTTCAAGTTCGAGTTGGAATTGGTGTTGGAGTTCGAGATAGTTCGAGTTCGAGATAGGTTGAGTTCGAGATAGAGTTCGAGCTCGAGATATAGTTCGAGTTCGAGTTCGAGTACGTTCGAGATCGAGTTCGAGATCGAGTTCGATATCGAGTTCGAGAGAGAGTTCTTGTTCGTTCGAATTCGAGTACGTTCGAGATCGAGTTCGAGATCGAGTTCGAGATCGAGTTCGAGAGAGAGTTCGAGTTCGCGTTAGAGATAGTTCGAGATAGTTCGATATCGAGTTCGAGAGAGAGTTCGAGATAGTTCGAGTTCGAGTTCAAGTTCGAGCTCGAGCACAAGTTAAATGAATGAATGAATGAATGAATGAATGAATGAATAAGTTTATTGGCCAAGTATTCACATACAAGGAATTTGACGGTGCTCCGCCCGTAATTCGAATTCCAACTCGAGTTCGAGTTCAAATTCGAGTTCGAGTTCGAGATGGATTCGAGTTCGAGATAGAGTTCGAGGCCGAGATATTTAGTTCGAATTCGAGTTTTAGCTAGAGATAGTTCGAGTTCAAGATAGTTCGAGTTCGAGTTCAAGATAGTTCGAGTTCGAGTTTGAGATCGAGTTCGCGTTCGAGATAGTTCGATAGTTCGAGATAGAGTTCGAGTTCGAGATAGTTCGAGATATACGAGTTCGAGTTCGAGTTTTAGTTCGAGAGAGAGTTCGAGAGAGAGTTCGAGAGATAGTTCGAGTTTTAGTTCGAGATAGATTTCTAGTTCGAGATATAGTTCGAGTTCAAGATAGAGTTCGAGTTAGAGATCGAGTTCGAAATAGAGTTCGACCGAGAGAGTTCGAGTTCGAGATAGAGTTCGAGTTCGAGATATAGTTCGAGTTCGAGATAGAGCTCGAGTTTGAGATAGAGTTCGTGAAAGAGTTCGAGTTCAATTTCGAGTTGGAGTTGGTTGGAGTTCGAGAGAGTTCGAGTTCGAGAGAGAGAGAGTTCGAGATAGAGTTCGAATTCGAATTCGAATTCGAGATAGAGTTGGAGTTCGAGTTCGGGAGAGATTTCGACATCGAGTTCGAGAGAGTTAGAGTTCGAGATAGTGTTCGAGGTCGAGATAGAGTTCCTGAAAGAGTTCGAGATAGATTTCAAGGTCAAGTTCGAGTTGGAATTGGAGTTGGAGTTCGAGATAGTTCGAGTTCGAGATAGTTTGAGTTCGAGATAGAGTTCGAGCTCGAGATATTGTTCGAGTTCGAGTTCGAGTACGAGTTCGAGATCGCGTTCGAGATCGAGTTCGAGAGAGAGTTCGAGTTCAAGTTCGAATTCGAGTGCGAGTTCGAGAGAAAGTTCGAGAGAGAGTTCGAGTTCGAGATAGAATGCGAGTTCGAGTTCGAGTTCAAGTTCGAGATCGAGTTCGAGATCGAGTTCGATTTCGAGAGAAAATTCGAGAGAGAGTTCGAGTTCGAGATAGAGTTCGAGTTCGAGAGGGAGTTCGAGTTCGAGATAGAGTACGAGTTCGAATTCGAGTTAGAGATAGAATTCGAGTTCGAGATAGTTCGAGTTCGAGTTGAAGTTCCAGTTCGAGCTCGAGTTCGAGTTGAATGAATGAATGAATGAATGAATAAATTTTATGGCCAAGTATTCACATACAAGGAATTTGCCTTGGTGGTCCGCCAGCAAGTCGAACTCCAACTCGAGTTCGAGATAGAGTACGAGTTTGAGTTCGAGTTCGAGTTCAAGTTCGAGTTGGAATTGGAGTTGGAGTTCGAGATAGAGTTCGAGTTCGAGATAGAGTTAGAGTGAGATCTTTTTCGACTTCGAGTTCGAGATCGAGTTCGAGATCGAGTTTGAGTTCGAGGTCGAGTTCGAGTTCGAGTTCAAGTTCGAGAGAGTTCGAGATAGAGTTCGAGTTCGCGATACAGTTCGAGTTCTAATTCGATTTCGTGATCGAGATCGAGTTCGAGATAGAATTCGAGTTCGAGATAGAGTCCGAGTTCGAGTTCGTTCGAGTTCGAGCTCGAGTTCGAGTTGAATGCATGAATGAATGAATTTATTGGCCGTATTCACATACAAGGAAGTCCGCCAGCAAGTCGAACTCCAACTCGAGTTCGAAATAGAGTTCGAGCTCTTGATGGTGTTCGAGATAGTGTTCGTGTTCGACTGAGTTCGATATAGAGTTCGAGATCAAGTTCCAGATCCGAGTTCGAGTTGGAGAGAGAGTTCGAGATAGATTCGAGATAGATTTCGAGTTCGAGATAGATTTCGAGTTCGAGATAGATTTCGAGTTCGAGATAGAGTTTGAGTTCGAGATAGAGATAGAGTTAGAGTTCGAATTCGAGTTCGAGCTCGAGTTGAATGAATGAATAAATGAATGAATACGTTTATTGGTCAAATATTCACATGCAAGGAATTTGACTTGGTGCTCCGCCCGCAAGTCCAACTCGAACTCGAGTTCGAGCTGGAGTTCGAGTTCGAGTTCGAGTTCTAATTCGAGTACGTTCGTTCAAGATAGAGTTTGTGATAGAGTTCGAGTTTGTGGTAGAGTTCGAGTTCGAGATAGAGTTCGAGTTCGAGATCGAGTTCGCGATAGAGTTCGAGTTCGAGTTGAATGAATGAATGAATACGAGTACGAGTGCGAGTTCGAGTTCGAGTTCGAGTTCGAGAGAGAGAGAGAGAGAACGAGTTCGAGATTGTTGATTTGTAGTCCTTATAATAACAATGGCCTTACACCATGTCAGGTTATATAGAGTTTATTGGTTACATGCACTACAACTTCTCACTTAGGAGTTCAATTTAAGACTAACGGAATGCAGCAGACCGTGACGCTAACAAGCTAGTGGGCGTAACTACCAATGCAAGACATAGCTTGAGCCACGAATCTACATCCCCCTCTTAAAGAATCAATAACGATGTATATCCATAACTAAGCAAAGCAAATATCACAACCGATGACAGACTGGTGGAAAGTGAAACATAGTGAAACACACGACCGGGACGTGTACGATAGAGGCCATCTCCATTCTTTTTCTCTGGGGAAAGAGCAGGCGATGTCACCGCCGTGGGGGATTGGACAAACGTCCCTGGAGTCGAAGCAGGAGAATGTGGCGCAGGCGAAGATGGAACAGACAGAGGAACTGTCGCAGGCATGGATTGTTGTGCTGGCAAGAGCATGCGGGGGTGACTAGATGCAGATTGAAATGAACTTGTACGATCCGGATAATAAGGAGGAGGGATTGACTCGTTCACAGGCAGAAGATGCTGTCTGTTGCGTCGGTAGGTGCCGCCATCGGCTCTAACAATGTACCAGCGTGGCTCCGAAGCGGGACCAGAAACCACCCACATACGGTCATGGCCTTTGTCAGTCTGTAAGAGGACCACCTGTCCTTTGGTCAATGGTGGCAGTGACTTACTCGTCTTGTCGAACCATTTCTTTTGAATGTCACGCATTTGCTGCAACCCTGGATTGAACCTCCTTTGGCGGAAACACATGTGGGGTTAATGAGTGCTCCGCTACGGCAGCGTGGTCCGGCCTGCCTCTACAATAATCGTTGAGTGGATGAACCCAGGGCAGGATCACGGGAAATGTTGCGTAAGTTGAGTAAATCCAGGAAGACGTCAGAGCGAATATGAGAGCGTTCAATAAGTTGATTTGCACTTCTGACAGCCCGTTCAGCCAGCCCGTTAGACTGTGGATATTCAGGGCTTCTGGTGATGCGGTGAAAATTCCAGCGTCTGGCAAACTCGCTGAATTGTTGGGTGGTAAACTGACTGCCATTGTCAGTCAGCAACTTGCCTGGAGATCTGTGGATGGAAAAATGACGAGATAATTTCGAAATCACACCACTGGTAGTGGGGCTGCTGAGAAAATCAATGTCGAACCATCCTGAATACGAATCCACGAGCACCAGGTACTGCTTGCCGTGCCATTCAAATAAATCAGCTGCCACTGTCGACCATGGGAGCGCAGAGACAGGATGTGGCAGAAATGGTTGCTTTTGTTGATGAGGCGCCAGGCTATTGCACACAGCATAAGCTGCCACATTATCGTTGATGTATTCGGCCATGCCAGGCCAGTAAAACATGCTTTTCGCCCGTGAAACAGTGGCTTCATCACCTGGGTGTCCTACACGGGCAGCGTCAAATTAACGGTGTTGCAGGGAAACAGGAACATGGCGTTTCGGGTCGAAACCTTTCAGACGCACTCTGAAGAATGGTTTCGGCACGAAACGCCACTCATTCCTTCTCTCCAGAGATGCTGCCTGTTTTGTGCGTGGGAGCTTGGATGCGTTCCGCAAACACCGAGACGGTAGTAAATAAACGTCTGTCCCCGAGGGGGGGGTGAATCACCCTGGTGTGGGGGTTGGGGTCCGATGGCGGTGCCTCGCGGTCAGTGACAGTGGGACGCTCCCGCGGGAGGAGACAGAAGAGAGAGAGAAGAGTAGAGAGAGAAGAGGAGAGAGAGAGGAGAGAGAAGAGGGTTAGAGAGAGGAGGAGGGAGAAGGGAGAGAGAGAAGGGAGAGAGAGAAGGGAGAGAGAGAAGAGGTGGAGAGAGGGGAGACGGGAGCGCGGGGTCATTTTCCCACACAAGCCATAGGTGACTGGGCAATCTGAACCCAAGCACCAAGTTGAAAGCGGCCGAATGTGTGCAATCCTCGGAACAGCCGCCACTCTCCCACGGCCACGCTCCGTGGGCTGCGGGTCGGGTGGAGCGGAGGTTTGGGACAATGTTCATGCCTTCACAGTGATGTGATGGACGCGGGGGTCTGGACAAATCGCTGACAAGTCCCGCCCCCGGCAACGTCATGTCCGTTATTGGACTTTTCTGTTGAGCGGCAGTCGGTCCTTAGGCTTGTTGGCGACGCCGCCTTTCGGGTAGGTGGCGTTTTGTCAGAGCGGCCATTCGGTAAGTTTGCTTTTAGGCGACGCAGCTTTTCGGTTCGTTGGCTTTTAGCCGTCCCGCCTTTTCGGTTAGTTTGCATTTAGGCGTCCCGTCCTTTCGGTTAGTAGGCGTTTCGTCTTCGGGTTCTTTCGGTTTGTTGACGTTTCGGCCTCGTTTCCATTCAGTTCTTTGGCTTCGACTTCTTTGCTTCGGCTTCTTGTCTGTCGGCGCCACGTCTGAGTATCATCTGGCCAGCCATGCTTAATGACAGAAGTTAGCGATCGTAGGGTCTTGTCTGTCGGCGCCACGTCTGGGTATCATCTGGCCAGCCGTGCTTAATGACAGAAGTTAGCGACCGTAGGGTCTTGTCTGTCGGCGCCACGTCTGGTATCATCTGGCCAGATGTGCTTAATGACAGAAGTTAGCGACCGTAGGGTCTTGTCAGTCGGCGCCACGTCTGGGTATCATCTGGCCAGCCGTGCTTAATGACAGAAGTTAGCGACCGTAAGGGTCTTGTCTGTCGGCGCCACATCTGGGTATCATCTGGCCAGCCGTGCTTAATGACAGAAGTTAGCGACCGTAGGGTCTTGTCGCTTGCAGTCTGGGCAACCAGGTCCTCCATCCAAGATGAAGGGATGAAGGATACAGTCATCACGTTAAAGTTATCATCTTGCGAGGGCAGATCCTCGCAGGTCGTCCGAGATGCATGTGGAAGAGTGTCCGCCAGGTGCATATCCATTCCACGTTTGTAGGTCAGGACGATGTCATATTTTTGAAGTTGTAGTAACATCCGATGTGGGCGCGCTGGGGAGTTATGAATAGGTTTATTGAAAAAGCTGATAAGAGGTTGGTGGTCGGTTTTAATTGTAATAGTGCGACCAACGATGAAATCGTTGAACATTTTGCAGGCGAACACAACCGCAAACAGCTCTTTTTCGATTTGGGTGTATCGTTGTTCTGTGTCAGACATGGTACGCGAGGCATAGGGGACAGGTTTATTGCCATGGCCATCATTCTGAAGGCATGCAGCGCACAGCCCTTGTTGTGAGGCGGCACATGGCACATGGCATTAATAGGCAGTCTAGGATCAAAGTCCGCTAGAGTAGGGGTGGCCGACATCTGCCGTTTAAGAGTGTCAAATGCTGTCTGTTGTTGCTTATGCCAGGTTTAAGCAGAGTTTTTGTGTGTGAGATGGCGCAATGGGGCTGATATTTCGCTGAAATCTGGAATGAATTTTCTCAAATAGTTAGCCATGCCAAGGGACCTCTGTAAACTGAGCACATCTGTGGGTGCTGGAAGCTCATTAATAGCACTGGTTTTCGCTGGATCCGTTTTTAGGCCGTCTTTGGTAAATATATGGCCTAAGTATTTTACCTTATTCACACTGAATTTGCATTTTTTAGGATTGAGCTTGAGATGGATGGCCTCTGCACGCCTCAATACTTTTGTCAGATTGGCATCGTGCTCCTTGACCGGTTTCCCAGCAATGAGGATATCGTCCACTCCGATGGAGCATGGGTATCCTACAAACAATGTTCCATGGATTGTTGAAATACTTCACTGGCAGAACTTATACCAAAAGGCATCATCAGAAATTTATGACGTCCGAACGGAGTACTGAAATTTGTCAACTTGGAGGAGTTATGTTCCAGTGGAATCTGCCAGAATGAGCTCTTGGCATCTTGCACTGTGAATACGTTGCTTCAGCCATCTGCGCCGCAATCTCGTCCACAGAGCACATAGGGTAACGCGCCGTTTAATTACTGTATTTAGGTCCTTGGGGTTGATACAGATCCGTATCTCATCTCTGTTATTCTTAGAAGCGACAACCATTGTGGAGTCCCAGTTCGAGGGGTCAGTTACGGGAGTAATCATCACCCAGAGTCACCATTCTGTTAAGTTCACTTTGAACGCGATCCCGCATAGCGTGGGGAATCTTGTGAGCCGGACGAACAAATGGGATTGCCTCAGGGTCAATAGTAATCGTGTATCTAACAGGCAACTTGCCCAGCTTATCATTAAACAAATCCTTGTATAGTGATAGAATTTGATGTGTAAAATCATAGTCTGTAGACAGTGGACAGACAGAAGGGCTGAAAGAAACCAAACTCATGTCTAGGCATGCATCGGCACCCAGTATGGATGGAACCTTCTCGCGTACCACGTAGAAATCCAAGATGTGGTCACGTGAGTTGTGACAGCTACGTAACTCTACTTGGCCGATAGGGTGTAGTCGAGAACCATCAAATGAGACAAGTGATGCAATTGTATGAGTTAAAGTTTCTGTGTTTTTCAGCATCTGGAAGACAGCCAAAGAGATTACATTGCAGCGCGCCCCCGTCGATCTTGAGATAAACGGTTCTGCCTTTAATAAGCAATGCAACTTTGGGATCTAGCCGGCTTTGCACTGAATTAGACAACGCATTTACATCAATCTCTGCACTATCGCCATCTGTTTGTACATCCATGGGAACTAGGTGAGCGAACTGGGAGTTTGAATATTCATTATGGTTTGGCGAGTTGACACACTCTCATTTGAAATCTGTCACTGCGTGAACGACAGCATTTGACGAAATTGTTTCTTTTATTGCAGAATCGACAGTTTTCCATACGCAGGGCACCGGTCGCGAACTGCAATATGTGAACCCCCATAGTTAAAACAATTAGCGATCAATCTTAGGTTATTAGCTGGCCCCTGTGACGAGCGAGCAGGTGTTTGATAAGACAAGCTGGCCGCATTAACTTAACGAGCAGCAGAGTGTCCAAGAGATTGAATGTGAGCATTAGTCAGTTCAGCTATGCGTCAGCGGTTTTCAACAGTCGCTAAAGTCAGGTCAACTTCCTGCAGTAATTCATCGCGTAATTCATCATTCAATATGCCATGGATTAAGCGGTCCCGTACAAGACTATATTGAATCTCTCTGAAATCGCATCGACTAGCGACATGCTTCAGTGCATTAACAAGTGGTTTAACAGGTTCTCCTTGTTTTTGACACATTGAAAAAAATTATGGCGTTCCATGCTTACATTAATTTGTCACTCACATAATTGTCAGAATTTACGTAGGAGACATTCAGGATCACGGCGAGACTCCGCGGCAATTTGATCACCGTTAGCATCAACTCTAGCCAGTGCATGATGAAACATTCTGGCGTGCCGAACAGCCTCAGTGCCTGCCAAATTGAGAAGAATTAATGCACGAAGAGCAGGATCAGCAGCAGGAAATGCAGCCTCAACGTAGATTGAAAAATCCTCTTCAAACACACGCCATCGCTCTGCAAGATCTGCATCGAACACCAAGATGCCTGGCTTCCTCAGAGCAGAAGCCATTATCCACAGTAGAAAAATAACAAACCAAGATAAAAAACAATAGAATCAATTGAGGAGTAAGTCCGTACACTCTGACACCATGTAGATTGATGTATTTATAATAAGAGTAGCCTTACACCATGATAAGGATTCAAAGGATAAGTACATAGCAACCACAATCTCTCTCTTGTGCGTTCCACCTATACTAGAGGAATGCAGCAAGCATTCCTAAAACTGAAAAGCTATTGGGCGTAACTACAGATGCATGACTCATAACATGAGTCACTAATCTACAGGGAGAGGGAAAGAAAGAGAGAGAGAGAAGGAGATGAGTCACTAATCTACAGGGAGAGGGAAAGAAAGAGAGAGAGAGAAGGAGAGGGAGAGGGAGAGTGACACGGACAGAGAGAGAGAGAGGGACCGGCAGAAGAGGGGAAGGGAGGAGAGAGAGAGGCGTAGAAGGGAGGGGGCGAGTGAGACGAGGAGGGATAGAGAGAGACGCTGAGGGAGAGAGAGCAACGGGGAGGGGGGAGAGATCGAGAGGGTAAGAGAGAATAAGACGGGGAGGGAGAGAGCGAGATACAGAGAGACGGGGAGAGTGAGAGTGACGGGTACGGGAGGTGGAGGGAGACGGGGTGGGAAGGGAGAGAGCGAGAGGCGGGAGACAAGGAGAGAGGGAGAGCGGGAGAGAGACGGGGAGATGGAGAGTAAGAGTGACGGGTAGGGAGAGAGAATGAGACGGAGAGGGAGAGAGAGAGAAGCGGGGAGGGGAGGGAGAGAGGGAGAGAGACGTGGAGGGAGAGAGAGACGGGGACGGAGAGAGAAAGAGACGGGTAGGGAGAGATGGAGAGAGAGACAGGTAGTGAAGGGAGAGAGACATGCAGAGGAAGGTAGAGAGAGAGACGGGAAGGGAAAGAGGGAGACGCGGAGGAAGGGAGAGAGAGACGTGGAGAGAGAGAGAGAGAGAGAGAGAGAGAGAGAGAGAGAGAGAGAGAGAGAGACGTGGAGGGCGAGGGGGGGACGGGGAGGGAGAGAGAGAGATGTGGAGGTGAGGGAGGAAGAGGTGTGGGAGAGAGCGGGGCAGGGAAGGGACGGGAGAGAGCGACGGGTAGGGTAAGAGAAAGAGATGGGGAGGGAGGGGCGGAGGGAGAGGGACTGGAACAGAGAGAGAGATGGAGAGAGGGAGAGAGGGAGAGAGAGAGAGAGAGAGAGACGGGGAGGGGAGCGAGAGAGAGACTGGGAGGGGAGGGAGAGAGATAGGCGGGGAGGGAGAGAGATAGAGGGGGAGGAAGAGAGAATGAGACGAAGAGAGAGTGATGAGGAGAGGGGAGGGAGAGAGACGTGGAGGGAGAGAAAGACGGGTAGGGAGAGAGAGAGATGCGGATGGAGTGGAGGAGAGAGAGACTGGGAGGGAAGGGAGAGATAGTGCGAGAGACGGGAAAGGGAGGGAGACGGGTGGGGGTAGAGAGAGAGAGAGAAACGGGGAGGAGAGGAAGACAGAGAGACGGGGAGGGGAGGGAGAGATAGGCGGGGAGAGAGACGGGTAGAGGAGGTAGAGAGACACAGGTAGGAAAGGGAAAGAGAGACGGGGAGGGAGAGAGAGAAACGGGGAGGGAGAGAGGGATTTGGGTAGGGAGAGAGAGAGAGGTGCGGAGGTGAGGGAGAAAGACGGGGAGGGAGAGAGAGGGGCGGGGAGATAAGGGAGAGAGCGATGGGTAGGGAGAGAGAGAGATGGGGAGGTGAGGGAGAAAGACGGGTGGGGAGAGAGAGACGCTGAAGGAGAGAGGCACGGTGGTGGATATAGATAGGGGCAAGAAAGAATGAGACGGGGAGAGAGAGAGAGAGAGACACGGGTGGGGGAGGTAGTGAGAGGTGGGGAGGGGAGGGAGAGAGAGCGAGAGGGGAGAGAGGGATGGATTGACAGCGAGAGACGGAGAGAGAGCGGGAGAGAGAGAGAGAGAGAGCGAGAGAGAGAGAGAGAGAGAGAGAGAGAGAGAGAGAGAGAGAGATAGACAGGGAAGAAGGGAGAGAGATGTGGAGGGAGAGCGAGGGTTGAGGAGGGAGAGAGACGGTGAGGGAGATGGAGAGAGAGACGGGGAGAGAGAGAGGGTGAGAGAGAGAGAGGATGAGAGAGAGAGGGAGAGAGAGAGAGAGAGAGAGAGGGAGAGAGAGAGAGAGAGATGATGACCGTTCGTCGCCACTGGGGTTTAGAAGAACGAGGGCGGACCTCAATGAAACGTTTGTCATTTGGCCAGACATTTAGACAGGTACACGGATAGGACATGTTTAAAGGTATATTTACAGGTGCCCTCCTCCTGACCACGGGCGGGATCTGTACAGGTTTTGCACTTTTTCCACGCGACCTGCCTCGGGCCGGCACGGTGCCCCCAACTCTCCCCGCCCCCTCCTCTCTCTCCCTATCTAGAGGATATAGATTCAAGGTGAAGGGGAAAATATTTAATAGGAACCTCAGGGGGTAAATTTTCCACACAGAGGGTGGTGGGTTGTATGGACCAGCTGCCGGAAGATGTAGTTGAGGCAGGGATTATCACAACGTCTGGACAGGTACAGGGATAGGACAGGTTTAGAGGGATATGGGCCTAACGCGGGCAGGTGGAATAAGTGTGGATGGGGCATGTTGGTCAGTCTGGGCAAGGACCAGTTTCCATGTTGTGTTACATCCCCACCCCTCTCCCCCTCCCTCTGTCACTTTCTCGCTCCCCATCACTCTCCTCTCACACTCTTCCCCCTTCCCGTCTCTCCCTCCCTCTCGCCCTCTCACTCTTTCTCTCTCCCTTTCTCTCCCTCCCTCCCCCTTCTTTCTCTCTCCTCTCTCTCCATCTATCTCTCTCCAACCCCATTTCTTTCTCTGTTCCTCACCCCGTCGCCCTCTCCTCGCCTCTCTCTCCCCGTCTCTCTCTACTTCCCCCTCATTCTCTCTCCCTCCGTCACTCTCTCTCCCTCCGTCCCTCCCCGTCTCTCTCCCTCTGCCCCCGAGACCCTCCCCACGGTCGGTGACCCCTCCCACATGCAGCCGCACCACTCAATTCCCACCCCATCACGCACACACACCTTCTGCATGTTCATCATGTCGATGCCAAAGTGAGAGAGGTGCTCGGCCAGTCCGGGATCCAATACCATCTCGTCCTCTTCGTACGTGTACACCTCCAGACGGGGAGGGGGGGGGGTGAGACGGGGGTGTCAGACACTCCCTCCCTCCAGTTGTGGCCGAGGGGTAGGGAAGGAGAAAGAGACGGGTACAGAAGGTAGAAGAACGAGGAGGTCAATGAAACAACGTTAAAAGTCATTTGGCCAGATACATTTGGCCAGACATTTAGACAGGTACATGGATAGGACAGGTTTAAAGGTATAATTACAGGTGCCCTCCCCTAATTCTCTCATTTACAGGTGCCCTCCCTTAACTCCATGTGGTAGTTGCTGCCTCACAGCGCCAGATACCCGATGGGGAGAGACATGGGGAGAGATGTGGTAAAGAAGAGAGAGAGAGAGAGAGAGAGAGAGAGAGAGAGAGAGAGGGGGGAGAGAGAGAGAGAGAGAGAGAGAGAGAGAGAGAGAGAGAGAGAGAGAGAGAGAGAGAGAGAGAGACAGAGAGAGAGAGAGAGAGAGAGAGAGAGGGGGAGAGAGAGACGGGAAGGGACTGTGAGGGGAGGGAGAGAGGTGGGCAGACGTTAGAAGAGGGGTCTCGACCCGAACCGTCCCATTTTTCTCTCAAGAAATGCTGCCTGTCCCGTTGAGTTGTTCCATCATTGTGTTTATCTATGTTAAGCCAAGTTTTGTCGTGGCCAGGTTAAGACATTTTTTGTCGGCACTGGGCCTGTACCCACTGGAGTTTCGAAAGAGGGGAGACATCAAAGAAACGTTTGACATTTAGCCCGATACATTTGGCCAGACATTTAGCCAGGTACACGGATAGGATATGTTTAAAGGTATATTTACAGGTGCCCTCCCCTTATTCCCTCATTTACAGGTGCCCTCCCTTAAATCCAAGTGGTAAATTTGCTGCCTCACAGCGCCGGAGACTCGAGTTCGATCCTGACCACGGGCGGGGTGTGTACAGAGTTTGTACTTTCTCCCGGCGACCTGCCTCCAACTCTCACATCACCCCGCCACCTCTCTCTCCCTATCCAGAGGATATAGGTTCAAGAGGAAGGGTAAAAGATTTAATAGGAACCTGAGGGTTCCTACGTTTCCACACAGAGGGTGGTGGGTTGTATGGATCAGCTGCCGGAAGATGTAGTTGAGGCAATGATTTCACAACGTCTGGACAGGTTAAGGGATGGGACAGGTACAGGGATGGGACAGGTTTAGAGGGATATGGGCCAAACGCGGGCAGGTGGAATAAGTGTAGATGTTGGTCAGTCTGGGCAAGTCCATGTTGTGTTAGATCTACACCCCTCTCCCCTTCATCCGTCACGCTCTCGACCTCCCCATCACTCTCCCCTCGCCCTCTTCCCCCTCCGCGGTCCTCCCTCCCTCTCCCCGTCTTTCTCTCTCTCCCTCTACCCGTCTCTCCCCAGTCACGCCCTCCCCCTCCCCTTCTCTCTCGCTCTCGCCATCCGTCTCTCTGTCTCTTTCTCCCTCTTCCAGTCTCTCTCTCTCCGTCTCTCGACTCCCCCCTCTCTCTCTTCCCTCCTTCCATCCCTCGGATCCATCTCTCTCGTCTCTCCTTCCCTCTCTCTCCATCTCCCCATCTCTCTCCCTCTCCCCGGAGACCCTCCCCACAGTCGGTGACCCCTCCCCACAGTCGGTGACCCCTCCCACATGTAGCCCCACCACTCATTCCCCACCCCCATCACACACACACCTTCTGCATGTTCATCATGTCGATGGCAAAGAGAGAGGTGCTCAGGCAGTGCGAGAGAGTGAGAGAGAGAGAGAGAGAGAGAGAGAGAGAGAGACAGAGAGAGAGAGACAGAGAGAGAGAGAGAGAGAGAGAGAGAGGGAGAAGAAAAAGGTGGGCAGAGGGAGAGAGAGAGGAGAGGGAGAGAGGCGGCGAGGGGAGGGAGAGAGGGAGACGGGAAGGCAGAGAGAGAGACGGAGAGAGACATAATAGACAATAGACAAAAGGCGCAGGAGTAGGCCATTTGGCCCTTCGAGCCAGCACCGCCATTCAAGGTGATCATGGCTGATCATCCCCAATCAGTACCTCGTTGCCGCCTTCTACCCATATCCCCTGACCGCTATTTTTAAGCCAAATCTAGCTCTGTCATGAAAGCATCCAGAGAATCTGCCTCCACCGCCCTCTGAGGCAGAGAATTACACACTCACCACTCTGTGAGAGAAAGTGTTTCATCGTTTCTGTTCTAAATGGCTTACTCGTTATTTTTACGTGGAGGGAGAGAGACAGATAGAGGGAGAGAGAGATATAGAAGGTGAGGGGGATAGAGAGCGACGGGGAGGGGAGAGGGAGAGAGAAAGTAAGAGTGACTGGGTGGCGAGGGAGAGAGAGGGGGAGGGAGGGAGAGTGAGAGTCGGGGAGGGGAGGGATAGAGACGGGTAGGGGAATGCAAAAGTGACGAATGGGTGGGAGAGAGCTGGAGATGGAGGAAGAGATAACGAGGAGGGACATCAATGAAACAACGTTTAAGTGTAATTTGGCCAGATACACTTAGCCAGACATTTAGGTACATGGATAGGACAGGTTTAAAGGTAGAATTACAGGTGCCCTCCCCTAATTCCATCATTTACAGGTGCACTCCCTTAAATCCGTGGCAGATTTGCCAGACCCGATGGGGAGAGAGATGGGGAGAGAGATGGGGAGAGAGGGGGTAGCGTGGGGAAGATAGTGGAGAGAGATAGAGAGAGAGCGAGAGAGAGAGAGAGGAGAGAGAGAGAGAGAGAGAGAGAGAGAGAGAGAGAGAGAGAGAGAGAGAGAGCGAGAGAGAGCGAGAGAGAGCGAGAGACAGAGGGAGAGCGAGAGAGAGAACGAGAGAGAGAGAGAGAGGGAGAGAGAGAGAGAGAGAGAAAGATGTGGTTGAGACAGGGACTATCACATCGTTTGGACAGGTACATGGATAGCACAGGTTTGGAGGGAAATGGGCCAAACGCGGGCAGGTGCGATAAGTGTAAATGGAGCATTTTGGTCAGTGTGAGCAAATTGACCGAAGGGTCTGTTTCCGTTGTATTACTTCCACAACCCTCTCCCCCCCCTCCGTCCCCCTCTAGATCTCCCCATCATTCTCCCCTCCTCCACTTCCTCCTCCCCGTCTCTCCCTCTCCCCGTCTCTCCCTCCCTCTCCCCGTCACTCACTCGCTCTCTCCACGTCTCTCCCTCCCTCCCCATCTCTCTCTCCTCTCTTCCCCCTCTCCCTTCCTCCTCTTCTCTCGCTCGTCCCATCCATGTATATCTCTCTCCCTCCCAGTCTCTCTCTCCCCGTCTCTCTCTACTTCCCCCTCTCACTCTCCCGTCTCTCATTCCCTCCGTCTCCATCTTTGGCACCTCTCTCTCTCCCGTCTCTCCAACCCTCCCTCCGTCTCCATCTCTAGACCTCCCTATCTTCTCTCTGTACCTCTCTCCCTGTACCCTCTCTCTCTCGCCCCATCACTTTCTCTCTCTGACTTTTTCTGTCAGACACTCCCTCCTTCCTGCTGCGACAAACGCCGAGACGCAGAGCGAGAGTGAGTGACGAGGAGAGGGAAAGACAGACGGGGAGGGGAAAATGAGAGAGAGAGAGGATTGGAGGGGAGGGGAGTGAAAGAGTTGAGACGGGGATGTGAGAGAGAGTGACACTGAGGGGAGGAGTAAGAGGGGAGAGGGAGATGGAGAGGGGAGGGGAGGGGAGGGAGGGAGAGAGACGGGAGGGAGAGAGAGATACGGGGAGAGAGACACGTGGAGGGAGAGCGAGATAGATCGTGAAGGAGGAAAAGAGAGAGAGAGAGAAAGAGGAAAGGTAAGAGTGACGGGGAGGTGAGCGAGAGAGAGGGGGGAGGCGTGAGAGAGACGGGGATGAGAGGGATAGAGAGTCGGGGAGGGAGAGAGATAGAGACGGGTAGGGGAAATAAAAAGAGACGGGTAGGGGAGGGAGAGAGAGCCGGGGATGGAGGGAGAGAGAGTGATGGGGAGGGAAAGAGAGAGAGAGGTGGAGAGGGAGGGGATGGGAGAGAGAATGGAGGGGAAGAGAGAGGGAGACGGGGAGGGAAAGAGAGAGAGAGATGCGACGGGTAGGGGACCAAAGAGAGAAAGAGGCGGGGAGGGGAAAGAGAGAGTGACGGAGACTGGGGAGAGAGACGGGGAAAGAGAGAGTGACGGAGACGGGGGAGAGAGACGAGAGATGGAGGGGCGAAGGAGACAGGGACACGGACCCCAACGTCCCACCCACTCCACTGCCTCCCCTCCTCTCTCCCTCTCTCCCTCCATCATCTTCCTCCCCTCTATGTTTACATAGTTTGGTGCTGCTGCTAGTTTGGATGTCATTATTGTGTCTGGGATATTTGACAATGAAACACACGTGGGTCTTGACCCGCTGCCCCTCTCCCTCTAACCCAGTTTCTCTCCCTCTGCGTTGCTCTCTCTTCCATCCAGTCACTCCACTGTCTTTCTCCGTTATCCCTTCTTTCTCCTTTCTTTCTCCCTCTCTCCCTCCTCTCTCTCTCTCTCTGTCAGAAGGGTCTCGACCCGAAACGTCACCCATTCCTTCTCTCCAGAGATGCTGTCATCCTGCTGAGTTATTCTCTCGACCAGTGGCACTAACGTCTGTGGTGGTGACGTGCTTTGAGTGGTTGATCATGGCGCAAATCAACTCCTACCTCGACAAAAACCTGGACCCACTGCAGTTCGATTACCGCCGCAACAGATCAACGGTGGATGCGATCTCTCTGGCCCTCCACTCAGCTCTGGACTACTTGGACAACAAAAACTCATATGTCAGGCTGTTATTCATTGATTACAGCTCGGCATTTAATACAATCATCTCTCTGCAATTGGATCCTCGACTTCCTCACTCTCAGACCACAGTCTGTTCGTATTGGTGGAAATGTGCCAGACTCGATAACAATCAGCACGGGAGCACCTCAAGGCTGCGTGCTCAGCCCCCTACTGTACTCACTCTATACTCATTACTGCGTAGCCACTCATAGTGCGAACTCCATCATCAAATTCGCTGACGACACCACTGTTGTGGAACGTATCACTGATGGGGATGAGTCAGAGTATAGAAGAGAGATCGAGCGACTCTCCATATGGTGCCAGCACAATAACCTGGCCCTCAACACCAGCAAAACCGAGGAACTGATTGTGGACTTTGGAAGGAGTAGGATGGGGACCCACAGTCCCGTTTATATGGTTGAAAGGGTCAAGAGCTTCCAATTCCTGGGCGTGCACATCTCTGAAGATCGTTCCTGGCCCGAGAACACTGATGCAATTATTAAGAAAGCACATCAGCGCCTCTACTTCCTGAGAAGATTACGGAGGGTCAGTTTGTCAAGGAGGACGCTCTCGAACTTCTACAGGTGCACAGTGGAGAGCCCAGTCCATCATCGGCTCTCACCTCCCTTCCATCTTCAGATAGAAGGTACAGGAGCCTGAAGACTGTAATGACCAGGTTCAGGAATAGCTGCTTCCCCACAGCCATCAGGCTTTTAAACTTGGCTCGGAAAAAACTCTGAACATTAATAGTCCATTATCTGTTATTTGTACTTTTTACGTAGATAATGGTATATGGACACACTGATCTGTTTTGTAGTCAATGCCTACTATGTTCTGTTGTGCTGAAGCAAAGCAAGAATTTCATTGTCCTATCAGTGACACATGACAATAAACTCTCTTGATTCTTGATTCTTGAACTCGAACTCGAACTCGAACGCGAACTCGTTCTCTATCTCGAACTAGAACTCTATCTCGAACTCGAGTTGGAGTTGGACTTGCGGGCGGAGCACCAAGGCAACTTCCCTGTATGTGAGTACTAGGCCTAGAAACGTGTTCATTCATTCATTCATTCATTCATTCATTCATTCATTCAATTCGAACTCGAGGTCGAACTTGATCTTGAACTCGAGAAAAAATGTTTATAGAAAGACAGGGTGGGTATAATTTGTGAGGGGAAAATAATTTAGAAAAAACTCAATGTCAGAACATCTCTTAAAATTATGTGCATAGCAATCTGTGGGGTGAATTTGTGGAATGGTCTGGAACAGGAGATAAAGCTTAGCACAAACATGATTCAGTTTAAAAAGATGTACAAAACCACATTTTTTAAAGGATATTGGGATGAGGATAGGTGATTGTGAGTGGGATATTTGTTATACCGATTGTATCGGGAAGGGTGATTATAGGGTGATGGGTTGTATATATGACTAAGGGGTACTGCATTGTATATGAGGGTTATGGGTTGTATATATGACTGAGGGATACTGTATAGTATATGAGGGTTTTTTCTTTTCTTTTTTCTTTTTTCTCTCTTTTTTTGTATGGCTTTGTAAATATTTGATTAGTGTATAAATGTAAATAATTTGGTGTACATATGGTGTACATATAGCTGCTAAATGTGTATAACGTAATTATAAGCAGTTGAATAAGGGGGTGGGAAATAATAAGCTTTGGCTTCTTCCTGCTCCTTTTCGGACACATACGATTTCATTTATTTAAAGATATTGTTTATGACACTTTATAAATATTCTTGTTTTGTTTTTTTGTATGCTGTTTCACACATTTTTATTCTTTTATTCTGTTCCAAATAAAGAATTAAATAAAATAAAAATAAAATAAGGTCTATCTCGAACTCGAACTCGAACTCGAACTCGAACTCGAACTCTATCTCGAACTCGAACTCGAACTCCCACTCTATCTCGAACTCGAACTCGCTCTCGAACTTTCTCTCGAACTCGCACTCTTTCTCGAACTCGAATTCGAACTCGAACTCGAACTCAAATACGCGGACCAGCAAAGCAAATTCCTTGTTTGTGAATACTTGGCCAATAAATGTATTCATTCATTCATTCATTCATTCATTCATTCATTCATTCATTCATTCATTCATTCATTCGTTCATTCATTCATTCATTCATTCATTCATTCATTCATTCATTCATTCATTCATTCATTGAACTCGAACTCTATCACGAACTCCAACTCTATCGCGACATCAAAATCTATCTCGAACTCGAACTCTATCGCGAACTCGATCTCGAACTCGAACTGTTTCTTGAACTCGAACTCTATCTCGAACTCGAACTATCTCGAACTCCAACTCCAACTCCAACATCAAATTGAACTCGATCACAAACTCTATCTCGAACTCGAGTTGGAGTTCGACTTGCTGGCGGACCATCAGGGCAAATTCCTTGTATGTGAATACTTGGCCAATAAATGTATTTATTAATTCATTCATTCATTAATTCTTTCATTCATTCATTCATTCATTCATTCATTCATCCATTCATTCATTCATTCATTCATTCATTCATTCATTCAACTCGAACTCGAGCTCGAACTCGAACTCGAACTCGAACTCGAACTCGAACTCGAACTCGAACTCGAACTCTATCTCGAACTCGAACTCGATCTGGAACTCGATCTGGAACTCGATCTCGAACTATATATCGAACTCTCTGTCGAACACAAACTCTATCTCGAACACCATCTCGACCTCGAACTCTATTTCAAAATCGAGTTGGAGTTCGACTTGCGGGCGGAGCACCAAGGCAAATTCCTTGTATGTGAAGTCTTGGCCAATAAATCCATTCATTCATTCAACTCGAATTCGAACTCTAACTGTATCACGAACTCTATCTCGAACTCTTTCTCTCGAACTAGAACTCGATCTCGAACTCGATCTCGAACTCGTCCTCGAACTCGAAGTCGAACTATATCTCGAACTCGAACTCTATCGAACTCCAACTCCAATTCCAACTCGAACTTGGACAAACTCTATCACGAACTCGTACTCGAACTCGAACTCGAACTCGAACTCCAACTCCAATTCCAACTCGAACTTGAACTCGAACTATCTCGAACTCTTTCAGGAACTCTATCTCGACCTCGAACTCTCTCGAACTCTAACTCTCTCGAACTATATGTGGAAATCAATCCCCAACTCGAACTCCAACTCTATCTCGAACTCGAATTCGAACGAATTCTATCTCGAACTTTATCTCGAACTCGAACTCGAACTCTCTCTCGAACGCAAACCCGAACTATCTCGAACTCCTACTCCAACTCCAACTCCAACTCGAAATTGAACTCGAACTCTTTCACGAACTATCTCGAAATCGAACTATATCGAACTGAAACCCTTATCTCGAACTCGAACTCTATCACGAACTCTCAAGCGAACGCGAACTCGATCTCGAACTCTCTCGAATTCGAACTCTATCTCGAATGCGAATTCGATCTCGAACTCGAACTCGAACTCGAACTCTATCTCAAACTCGCATTGTTATCTCGAACTCGAACTCTATCTCTCTCTCTCTCTCTCGAACTCTACCTCAAACTCTATCTCGAACGTGAACTCCATCTCGAATTATCTCGAACGCGAACTCGATCTCGAACTCGAACTCGAACTCTATCTTGAACTTGAACTCACTGTTGTGGGACGTATCACTGATGGGGATGAGTCAGAGTATAGAAGAGAGATCGAGCAACTGTCCATATGGTACCAGCACAATAACTTGGCCCTCAACACCAGCAAAACCGAGGAACTGTTTGTGGACTTTAGAAGGAGTAGGATGGGGACCCACAGTCCCGTTTATATCAACGGGTCGATGGTTGAAAGGGTCAAGAGCTTCTAATTCCTGGACGTGCACATCTCTGAAGATCTTTCCTGGTCCGAGAACACTGATGCAATTATTAAGAAAGCACATCAGCGCCTCAACTTCCTGAGGGTCAGTTTGTCAAGGAGGACGCTCTCGAACTTCTACAGGTGCACAGTAGAGAGCATGCTGACCGGTTGCACCGTGGCTTGGTTCGGCAACTTGAGCGCCCTGGAGAGGGAAAGACTACAAAAAGTAATAAACACTGCTCAGTCCATCATCGGCTCTGACCTCCCTTCCATCGAGGGGATCTATCGCAGTCGCTGCCTCAAAAAGGCTGTCAGTATCATCAAGGAACCACACCATCCTGGCCACACACCTATCTCCCAGCTACCTTCAGGTATAAGGTACAGGACCCTGAAGATTGCAATGAACAGGTTCAGGAATAGCTACTTCTCCACAGCCTTTTAAACTTGGCTCGGAAAAAACTCCGAACAATAATAGTCCATTATCTGTTATTTGTACTTTTTACGTAGATAATGGTATATGGACACACTGATCTGTTTTGTAGTCAATGCCTACTATGTTCTGTTGTGCTGAAGCAAAGCAAGAATTTCATTGTCCTATCAGGGACACATGACAATAATGTCTCTTGATTCTTGATTCTTGAACTCAAACTCTAACTCGAACGCGAAATCGTACTCTATCTCGAACTCGAACTCTATCTCGAACTCGAGTTTGAGTTCGACTTGCGGGCGGAGCACCAAGGCAACATCCCTGTATGTGAGTACTAGGCCAAGAAACGTGTTCATTCATTCATTCATTCAATTCGAACTCGAGCTCGAACTTGATCTCGAACTCGAGAAAATCTGTTTATGGAAAGACAGGGTGGGTATAATTTGAGAGGGGAAATTATATTTTAAAAACACAATATCAGAACAACTCTTAAAATTATGTGCATAGCAATCTGTGGGGTGAATTTGTGGAATGGTCTGGAACAGGAGATAAAGCTTAGCACAAACATAATTCAGTTTAAAAAGATGTACAATAACACTTTTTTTTTAAAGGATATTAGGATGAGGATAGGTGATTGTGAGTGGGATATTTGTTATACTGATTGTATCGGGAAGGGTGATTATAGGGTGATGGGTTGTATATATGACTAAGGGATACTGCATTGTATATGAGGGTTATGGGTTGTATATATGACTGAGGGATACTGTATAGTATATGAGGGTTTTTTCTTTTCTTTTTTCTTTTTTCTCTCTTTTTTTGTATGGCTTTGTAAATATTTGATTAGTGTATAAATGTAAATAATTTGGTGTACATATGGTGTACATATAGCTGCTAAATGTGTATAACGTAATTATAAGCAGTTGAATAAGGGGGTGGGAAATAATAAGCTTTGGCTTCTTCCTGCTCCTTTTCGGACACATACGATTTCATTTATTTAAAGATATTGTTTATGACACTTTATAAATATTCTTGTTTTGTTTTTTTGTATGCTATTTCACATTTGCTTTTTATTCTTTTATTCTGTTCGAAATAAAGAATTAAATAAAATAAAAATAAAATAAACTCGAACTCGAACTCGAACTCGAACTCGAACTCGAACTCGAACTCGAACACTCTCTCGAACTTTCTCTCGCACTCGAACTCGATCTCGAACTCGATCTCGAACTCGAACTCGCACTCTATCTCGAACTCGCTCTCGAACTTTCTCTCGAACTCGCACTCTATCTCGAACTCGAATTCGAACTCGAATACGATCTCGAACTATCTCGAACTCGAGTTGGAGTTCGACTTGCTGGCGGACCACCGAGGCAAATTCCTTGTATGTGAATACTTGGCCAATCAATGTATTTATTCATTCATTCATTCATTCTTTCATTCATTCATTGATTAATTAATTCAACTCAACTCGAACTCGAACTCGAACTCTATCTCGAACTCGAAATCTAACTCGAACTCGAACTCCTACTGGAACTCGAAATCTATCTCGAATTCGATCTCGAATTCGTGTTCGAGTTACGGGCGGAGCACCAAGGCAAATTCCTTGTATGTGAATACATGCCCAATATACGTATTCATTCATTCATTCATTTAACTCGAACTCGAGCTCGAACTTGAACTCGAACTCGAAGTCGTACTCTATCTCCATCTCGAACTCGATCTCAAACTCGAGTTCGAGTTCGACTTGCGGGCAGAGCACCAAGGCAAATTCCTTGTATGTGAATACTCGGCCAATAAATTCATTCATTCATTCATTCATTCATTCCTTCATTCATTCATTCATTCATTCAACTCGAACTCGAGCTCGAACTCGAACTTAAACTCGAACTCGATCTCGAACTCGATCTCGAACTCGATCTCGATCTCGAACTCGAATTAGAACTCGAACTGTATCGCGAACTACAACTCTCTCTCGACATCGAACTATCTCGAACACGAACTCTATCTCGAACTCGAAATCTATCTCGAACTCTCTCTCGAACTCGAACTCGATCTAGAACTCGATCTCGAACTATATATCGATCTCTCTGTCGAACACAAACTCTATCTCGAACACCATCTCGACCTCGAACTATTGCAAACTCGAGTTGGATTTCGACTTGCGGGCGGAGCACCAAGGCAAATTCCTTGCATGTGAAGACTTGGCCAATAAATTCATTCATTCATTCATTCATTCATTCATTCATTCATTCAACTCGAACTCCAGCTCGGTCGAACTTGATCTAGAACTCGAACTCTATCTCGAACTCGAATTCGATCTATATATGTCGACCTCGAAATCTATCTCGAACTCGAAATCTATCTCGAACTCGAACTCGAACTCGAACTCGAACTCGAACTCGAAATGTATCTCGAACTCGAACTCGAATTAGATCTAGAACTCGAGTTAGAGTTACGGGCGGAGCACCAAGGCAAATTTCTTGTACGTGAATATTGGTCAATAAACCTATTCATTCATTCATTCATTCATTCATTCATTCATTCATTCATTCATTCATTCATTCATGAATTCATTTAACTCGAGCTCGAACACGAACACGATCTCGAACTCGTACTCGAACTCGGTCGAAAAAAATCTCCGTCTCAACTATTTCACTCCCTCCCCTCCCCTCCCCTCCAATCCTCTCTCTCTCTCTCTCTCTCTCTTTTACCCTCCTCGTTTCTCTCACCCCCTACCGTCTGCCTCTCCCTCTCCTCGTCACTCACTCTCGCTCTGCGTCTCGGCGTTTGTCGCAGCAGGAAGGAGGGAATGTCTGACAGAAAAAGTCAGAGAGAGAAAGTGACGGGGCGAGAGAGAGAGGGTGCAGGGAGGGAGGTACAGAGTGGAAAGAGAGAGAGAGAAGGGTCTAGAGATGGAGACGGAGGGAGGGATGGAGAGGCGGGAGAGAGAAAGAGGTGCCAAAGATGTAGACGGAGGGAATGAGAGACGGGAGGGTGAGAGGGGGAAGTAGAGAGAGACGGGGAGAGAGAGACTGGGAGGGAGAGAGAGAGATATGGATGGGGTGAGCGAGAGAAGAGGAGAGGGAGGGAGAGACGGGGAAGAGAGGAGAGAGAGAGAGATGGGGGAGGGAGGGAGAGACTGGGAGAGAGAGAGTGAGAAACGGGGAGAGGGAGGGAGAGACGGGGAGGGGGAAGTGGAGGAGGTGGAGAATGATGGGGAGATCGAGAGAGTGACGGAGGGGGGAGAGGGTTGTGGAAGTAATACAACGGAAACAGGCCCTTCGGTCAACTTGCTCACACTGACAATGCTCCATTTACACTTATCCCACCTGCCCGCGTGTGGCCCATATCCCTCCAAACCTGTGCTATCCAGGTACCTGTCCAAACGCTGTGATAAGCACTGCCTCAAGAACATCTTCCGGCAGCTGTTCCATAAAACCCACCACCCTCTGTGTGGAAAAGTTACCCCTCAGGTTCCTATTAAATCTTTTCCCCTGTAAATGAGAGAATTATGGAAGGGCACCTGTATATATCCTTTAAACCTGTCTTATCCATGTACCTGTACAAAAGTTTCAATGAGCTCCCCCCTCGTTCTTCTGAACTTCAGTGAGTACAGGCCCAGTGCGGACAAACGCTCATCATATGTTGAGCACAGTTTATTTACCTGGGCACGACATAACTTGGATTAACATAGACAAACACAATTCTGCCGGAATTCAGCGGGACATGCAGCATTTCTGCGGAGAATGAATGGGACATAATTCGGGTCGAGACCGTTCTTCAGACGAGATCCCCTCCCAATCCTCTCTCCACCCCCGTTTTTTTTTCTCTCTCTCTTTCTCTCCCACACTCTCTCGCTCTCTCTCTCCCTCTCTCTCTCTCGCTCTCTCTCTCTCTCTCTCTCTCTCTCTCTCGCTCTCTCTCTCTCTCTCTCTCTCTCTCTCTCTCTCTCTCTCTCTCTATCTCTCTCTCTCTCTCTCTCTCTCTCTCTCTCTCTCTCTCTCTCTCTCTCTCTACCCACTCTACCCCTTCTCTCCCCATCTCTCTCCCCACCTGGTCTCTAGCGCTGTGAGAGCAACTCTACCATTCGGATTTAGGGGAGGGCACATGTAAATATACCGTTAAACCTGTCCTATCCATGTACCTGTCTAAATGTCTGGCCAAATGTCTCTGGCCAAATGACCTAAACGTTGTATCAATGAGGTCCTTCTCGTTCTTCTCCGGAGGGAGAGACAGTGTGAAAGAAAGGAGAAAGAAGGGGGGGACGGAGAAAGAGAGTGGAGTGACTGGATGGAAGAGAGAGCAACGCGGAGGGAGAGAGACTGGGTAAGAGGGAGAGAGGCAGCGGGTCAAGACTCACGTGTGTTTCATTGTCAAATATCCCAGACACAATAATGACATCCAAACTAGCAGCAGCACCCACCGAGAGAGGGAGGGAGGAGGGGAGGCAGGGGAGTGGGTGGGACGTTGGAGTCCGTGTCCCTGTCTCCCTCCCCTCTCCCGTCTCTCTCCCCAGTCTCCGTCACTCTCTCTTTCCCCTTCCCGTCTCTTTCTCTCTCTGGTCCCCTACCCGTGTCACTCTCTCTCCCCTCCCCCTCATCTCTTTCACTCCCTCCCCTCCCCTCCAACACTCTCTCACTCTCTCTTTTCCCTCCCCGTCTATCTCATCCCCTCCCGTCTGTCTCTCCCTCTCCATCTCTCCCCTTTCCCGTCTCTCTGCCCCGTCTCCGTATCTCTCTCTTTCCCCTCCCCGTCCTCTCCCCTCCCCGTATCTCTCTCTCTCTCCCTCCCTCTCCCTCTCTCTCTCCCTCCCCGCCCCATCTCTCTCCCCTCCCTATCTCACTCTCGCTCCCTCCCCATCTCTCTCTTTTCGCTCCCCGTCGCTCTCCCACCGTCCTTGTCCTCTCTTTCCCTCCCCGTCTCTATCTGTATCCCTCCCCTCCCCATCTCTCCCTCGCCTCCCCGCCACTCTCTTACTTTTCCTCTCTCTCTCACCCTCCCAGTCTCCCTCTTTCCCTCCCTCACCATCTCTCTCTCTCCCCGTCTCTCTCTCCCCGTCTCTCTCCCTCCCTCCCCTCCCCATCTCTCCCTCTCCCCTCTCTTTCACTCTCTTTCTCTGTGTATCCCTCTCTCTCCTCTCTTCTCTGTCTCTCCCTCCCCTCCCCTTCTCATCTCTTTCGCTCCCTCCTCTCCCCTCCCATCCTCTCTCTCTCTCACTTTCCCTCCCCGTCTCCCCCCCCCCACTCCCCGTCTGTCCCTCCCTCTCCTCGTCACTCGCTCTCGCTCTGCGTCTCGGCGTTTGTCGCAGCAGGAAGGAGGGAGTGTCTGACAGAAAAAGTCAGAGAGAGAAATTGACGGGAGAAAGAGAGAGAGAGAATGGTCTAGAGATGGAGACGGGAGAGGGATGGGGAGACGGGAGAGAGAGAAGGGGGAAAGATGGAGACGGAGGGAGGGAAAGAGAGACGGGACAGTGAGAGGGGTAAATAGAGACAGGGAGAGAGACTGGGAGAGGGAGGGAGAGACGGGGAAGAGAGGAGAGATGGGGAGGATGGAGAGACGGGGAGAGAGAGAGTGAGAGACGGGGAGAGGGAGGGGGAGACGGGGAGGGGGAGAATGATGGGGAGATCGAGAGAGTGCCGGAGGGCGGAGAGGGTTGGGGAAAATAATACAACGGAAACAGGTCCTTCGGTCAACTTGTCCAGACTGACCAACATGCTCCGTTTACACTTATGCCACATGCCCGCGTTTGGCCCATATCCCTCCAAACCTGTGCTATCCATTTACCTGCCCAAACGTCGTGATAATCCCTGCCTCAAGAACATCTTCCGGTAGCTGTTCCATAAAACCCACCACCCTCTGTGTCGAAAAGTTACCTCCTCAGGTTCCTATTCAATCTTTTCCCCTTCACCTTGAATATATATCCTATGGCTAGGGAGAGGGGGGGGGGGGCACCGTGCCGGCCCGGGGCAGATCGCGGGGAGAAAGTGCAAACTCTGCACAGAGAGCGCCCGTGGTCAGGATCGAACTCGGGTCTCTGACGCTGTGAGGCAGCAACTTGGATATATGGGAGGGCACCTGTAAATGAGAGAATTAGGAGAGGGCACCTGGATATATACCTTTAAACCTGTCTTATCCATGTACCTGTCCAAATGTCACTTAAACGTTGTTTCAATGAGGTGCCCCCTCGTTCTTCTGAACTTCAGTGAGTACAGGCCCAGTGCCGACAAACGCTCAGCATATGTTGAGCACAGTTTATTAACCTGGGCATGACATAACTTGGATTAACATAGACAAACACAATTCTGGCGGAACAGCGGGACATGCATCATTTCTGGGGAGAAGGAATGGGACATGATTCGGGTCGAGACCGCTCTTCAGACGAGATCCTATCTCTCACTTCCTTGAATCCCCGTCTCGCTCTCTCACTCTCCCAGGCCTTCTACTCTCTCCCTCTCTCTCTCTCCTCCCCTCCACATCCTTCTCTCTCCACCCCCGTTTCGCTCTCTCTCTCTCTCTCTCTCTCTCTCTCTCTCTCTCTCTCTCTCTCTCTCTCTCTCTCTCTCTCTCTCTCTCTCTCTCTCTCGCTCTCTCTCTCTCTCCTTCCCCGTCACTCTCTCTCTCTCCCTCCATCCCCGACTCCCTCTCTCTCCCCTACCCGTGTATTTTTCCTTCGCCTACCCGTCTCTATCCCTCTCCCTCCCGGGCTCTCTCTCCCCCCTCCCCCTCGCCTCTTCTCGCCCCTCTCTCTCCCTCGCCTCCCCGTCACTCTTACTTTTCCTCTCTCTCTCCCCTCCCCGTCTCTCACTTTCCCTCCCTCACCATCTATCTCTCTCTCCCTCCACGTGTCTCTCTCTCCGTCTCTCTCTCTCTCCCTTCCCGTGTATCTCCCTCCCTCCTCTCCCCTCTCCATCTCCTTCTCCCCTCTCTATCCCTCTCTTTCTCCGTGTGTCACTTTCTCCTCCCTCCCCTCACTGTCTCTCTCGCTCCCCTCCCCGTCTCATCTCTTTCGCTCCCTCCCCTCCCATCCTCTCTCTCTCTCTCTCTCTCTCCCTTCCCTCCCCGTCGCTCTCACCACCCCCTCCCCGTCTGTCTCTGCCTCTCCCGTCACTCACTCTCGCTCTGTGCCTCGGCGTTTGTCACAGCAGGAAGGGGGGAGTGTCTGATGGAAAAAGTCGGAGAGAGAAAGTGACGGAGAGAGAGAGGGTACAGGGAGGGAGGTACAGAGAGATGGGGGGAGGGGGGAAAGAGAGAAGTGTCTAGCGATGGAGACGGAGGGAGGGAGAGACGGGAGAGAGACCGGGGAAGTAGAGAGAGATGGGGTGAGAGAGATTGGCAGAGGATGAGAGAGAGGCGTGGATGGGGCAAGCGAGAGACGGCAAGAGGTAAGGAGAGACGGGGGAGAGAGGCGGGGAGAGGAAGAGGCGAGTTGAGGAAGATAGAGAGAGAAACCGGGAGAGGGAGAGAGACAGATGGAGAGAGAGAGAGAGAGACGGGAAGAGAGGAGAGGGAGAGAGATCGGAAGGGAGGTAGAGATGGGGAGAGAGAGAGAGAGACGGGAAGAGGGGGGGGGAGATGGGGAGGGGGAAGAGGGGGAGAATGATGGGGAGGTCGAGCGAGTGACGGAGGGGGGAGAGGGGTGGGGAGTGGAAGGCAACGTGCCGGCCCGATGCAGGTCGCGGGGAGAAAGTGCAAACTCTGCACAGACAGCGCCCGTGGTCAGGATCGAACGGGTCCATGTTCCTGTCGAAATGTCTCTTAAACGTTGTTTCAATGAGGTCCCCCCTCGTTATTCTAAACTCCAGTGAGTACAGGCCCAGTGGCGATAAACGCTCATCATATGTTGAGCACAGTTTATTAACCTGGCTACGACAACTTGATTTATCATTTCAGACGAGACCCCAACTCTCACTCTCTCCACTCCCCGTCCCACTCTCTCTCTCCTCCCCTACCCATCCTTCACTCTCCATCCCGTCT
>JAXLNO010000472.1:0-49799 GCA_038087875.1 Malacoraja senta | reverse complement strand
CGGCATTTGGCCCTACTTTCATTCTATCAATTCTGAGTTTCTGTAATGTTTGAACTCTCTGAGCTGAAACTAATGCCATGAGCATAACCAATTTCATGGTGATTTTGGATAATGACAGAGTTTCAACTGGATTCCAATTCCTTAGCAACATCAGTACATCTTTTACATTCCAAATTTCTGTATACCTAGGTCTGGGAGGATTAGAGTTGAAAATTCCTTTCATTAACCTACAGACCCAAGGATGTGCTCCTATTGGAGTTTGTTCTGATTCACTGCTTAAATATGCAGAGAGTGCACTTCGTGCAGTATTAATTGCACTATAATTTAATTTTAATTCATAGTATAGAGTAGAAAGGAACTCTATTATATTTGAAATTTCTGCTGGGTTATATGCAATATGTTTCCCTGAACAAAACTCCTCCCATTTCTTTATATAGGAGATGTACTGCTTCTGGGTACTATTCCTCCAGGCTGTTGTTATAACATCCACCGTACGGTCTGATAATCCTTTTCCAAGATATGGCCTTCTTAGAATCTGCAAATCAACAAACCAATATGATCATGTAAAGGATGTGGTTCATCAGTCACAGGGTGTACAAACAGTTTAATCTGCTTTGGAATAACCATAAGGGTTTTTTTGATTATTTTTAACACCAGTGGGTACCATAGCTGTTTAGGCCAATCTGGTACTACCAAAATCCCTGAGGCTGAATCTTGTTTAATTTTCTGTATGCATCTGTGGATTAAACAAAATGGCAGAAATGCATACAGAAACATACCACCCCAATGTGGCGAGAAAGCATCCACCGCTACTGCTCCAGGATCAGGTTCCCATGACACATACTTAGGCAAACTGGTGGTTCAATCTTGATGCAAACAGATCAATTTCTGGCATTCCAAATTGTGTGATAATTTGTGTGAATATTTTCCGATTTAACATCCATTCTGTATTATCATTAAATTTACATGATCTTTTGTCTGTAATTGTATTAAATTTACCTGGTAAATATATTGCTGACAGCCAAATTTTCCTGGCAATACACCAGGTCCAAATTTCATTCGCTAATTTATCACATGATTCTGATTTTATTCCACCCATGTGATTTATGTATGCTACAGCTGTAGTATTGTCAACCTGTACCTGAACATTCACATTTCCCATATCAGTGCAATAAGCTCTAAGGCCGTAAAATGCGCCTAATAGCTCTAGGTAATTGATTCCCAGATTTTCCAGCAAAGGTACTTCATTCACATTCCACCTACCTCACAGCTGGAAATCATGTCAGTAGCGCCGCAACCCAGCGCACTTACATCAGTCTGTAGAGTTACGGAAGGTGTTTCTACCAGAACTTTTCTGGAAGCATTAGAAACATTGTTAATCCACCATTCTATTTCTGTAATGGATTAAATTGTAAATTCATGGCCTGTCAAAATGCCCTCTATTCATTTTTAACGCTTGTACCTTAGCTCTCTGTAAACATTGATAATGCAATGGTCCAAACGTGACCGCTGGAAACCCTGCAATTAATTTGCCTAGCAAGCTTGCCACTTCTCTAATTGAAGGTGTGTCCTCGTTAATGAGTTTTATGCAACCTTCAATTAACTGCAGCTTTTATCTTTTGGCAAAGTGATTACCATGTGTTCGGAGTTAATTGTGAACCCTAGGTAATCAATCTTTTTGCTTGGTAACAATTTAGATTTTTGTAGGTGAATAATGAAACCTAATTTCTCAAAAATGTATTTGACTCTGGATACTGACAATTTTGCAGCAGCCAAAGTGTCCCCTACAATGAGGATATCCTCTAAATAAGCCATTAATACATGGCCCTCAGCTCTTAACAGAGCTAAAATTGGTTTGAGCAATTTAGTGAATAATCTTGGTGCTGAAGTCAGACCATTGGGCAATGCTTTAAATTGCCATAACTGACATCCATCTAAATTTCAAATATCTTTGATCATTACCATGCATTGCCACGGAATAATATGCATCTTGCAGATCTATGCTTGCCATGTAGCAATTTTCTGTGATTAGCTGAATTGCATTAGTAAATGTTTCCATTTGAAATGTTTGTATTGTACATAAAGGTTAAGATTTGTCAGATATAAATATGATTCTACATCCACCATCCTTTTTTGTTCTTGGAAAAATATTTGATACAAACTGATGGTGTTGTTCTACTGACTTCTCTATTACCCCCTTTTTGGTTTAAGTTTCTAATTCTCCTTTGATCAACTTGTTCTCTTCTTTTGAGAAAATTCGTGACCAGTTTGAATTTTCTTGCCTTGGAGGATCCAAATGTGGATAGAAACTCAATTTTGAATCCTACAATGCTATTTAGAATAAATTAATCATTTGTTATTAACTGTCATTCTTTTAGGAAGAATCGTAACCTTCCCCCTACTTGTGAATGTGAAACATTTATTGTATTCCTTACCAGACCAGGACCCCCTACCTCGGGGTTTGCCACCGGCAATTGTCCGCTTCTGGTAGGCACATTGTAACCTCCACGTATCCCCGGTGCAGCACGCCAACGTGTATACGAGAATGATCGGCTTGTTCCTTCTCCAGCACCAGTATCCCGCCTGTAGGGATACTGCCTTCGCACCGCTCTGCTCATCATCGGTGGTTTCATCATCATGCCACTCAAGGTTCTTGACTCTTCATTCAAGTCCTTTTAGCTTCTTTGCTAGATTTTCTCCAAACAGCAGCTTAGGCATTTGTATGTTGGTTGGTTTGCAGAGCCCTGCATACTTATGATGAATATTTGGTCTTATTGCATTTTTACGAATATAATTTATTTCAAAAATGTGCACCACACATCAGTGCTAGAGCATCTTGTTGTGAATCTGATACATAATCATCATCCAAACCTCTGGCAAATGCCGTGATGCCTGACCCCAGCAATTTCAATACACGTTGCAATTTCAATTCTTGTGAGCGTAAACCAATGCTCAAATAACCCCAAATCAAGTTATTTACTGCTGGAACTGTCAGCAATTCACAATTTGCTGGGCCTCGTACTGTTTCATAGTCTCATCCATAGTTACTTCCTGGAGCTGATGGGAGAGTAGATAGTTTATAGTCATGCTATTTCCTCCCTCAAAGGTTCCCCCTTTATTCTAGGAACAGCAAACTTTTGTGCTAGTCCAGGAACTTTCAGCTCTGATAATGGGCTCTCATCCTCATAGAATTCATCTTCTGAATCTAGATGTTCCTATTCAGGTTTGGTAAATTCTGGCTCCCCTGTTTCAGGTAAGTTTATGCCAGATTCCCCCTGCGCGGGCTCTCTTATAGGCCCACGGATAGGCAGCCCTGTTTCAGGTGCTGCTGGCGCTGGCTCAACTCTAGGCCAACGCTTCATAATTTTCCCTTTAGGAACTTTCGGTGCTGGCACATAAGTACATTTGTACTGTCTTTTTGAGACATTTCTGGTACTGGCTCTTCAGTAGGCCAGCACATATACTGCCTTTTTTCAGGCATTTCTGGCACTGGCTCTCCTGTAGGCCAACCACTGTAATACCTTTGCACAGTCATTTCTGATGGCTCTCCTGTAGGCCACCCTTGTGCCTGTCCCAACCAAGGAACACCCTGTGCTGTATCCTCCATTGGCCAACACCGACTGATTCCTCCTGTGGGGTTCTTTGTAAATCCCCATCAGGAGCTCTAAACTGGCGACCCTTGCAGCCATAACGTTTTCTGCTGCAGGAGGGTATACCTCCGGGTCTGACTCTTCTGAGTCTACAGGTCGGGCCGACTTTTGTCCAGCCTTGCGCCCCACCGCTGGCAGTTTAACGGCACATTCGACCGTGACAGGAGTTGATGGCTTCGATGCCACTGCCTCCTCTTCCTGACGCCCGCTACCCTTAGCATCGGGGTTTTACCTGCGGTGCGTCCCTGGCCTCTCCTTCCCCTACGCTCTTTCTCCATTCTGAGTTTGTGTGGACCTCTGCCAACACGTCTGAGCGGGAAGAAAAGCGCCCTGTAAGTAAAAACGAAACCACTTACCTTGTCCGATTTTTACTTTAACTTTGCTTTTTACTCACCGCTGGAGGAGCTCCTGCTCCTCCACACACGGTCATGAACGCTATGCGTCTGATCGATAATGACGCGTGTGCGGCTGGACGGGGTCTTCTTCACGTAGTCACTCACGTGACTCCGAAGTAAAATTATGAGGGGAAAAGTAGGATTTTTTTTTCAGTGAGTCCAGATTCTTTTACCCAGGGTAGGGGAATCAAGAATCACCTTAACTTCAAGGTCGGCAGAGGAGCGGCAGTTGAAGGAGCGTGTGTGGGGATTTGCTGCAGAATCTCAATTAGTTAATTGGTAAGTTAGTTAATTAGTAAAGTAGTCAATTGATTAGCAAATAAAGTAGAGCTCGGTCTAGGGGAGCGGCCTTGTTGAGGTGAAGTGAAAGTACCTTGGGAGGCAAAGTGGCTTGGGAGGTAAAGTGTGAGTCTTTGGTTCAAGAGTCTTCAGCAAGGAGGCTGAGGTGAGGAGACTACATTTATTTGGTTGTGTGTTTAATTTAATTTAAATATTTAAACTTATTGGCATGATGGCAGGAATATTACTGCAATGTGTTTGTTGCAGGATATGGGAAGTCAGGGGGCACTGCTGGTGTCCCTGATCACTAAACCGGTGGGAACTGTGTCCCGATGCAACTCCTTAAGCACCGAGTTACAGAACTGGAGCAGCAGCTGGATGACCTGCGGTCCATCCAGGAAGAGGAAAGCTTCTTGGACAGGACCTACAGTCAGGTCGTCACTCCAAGAATACTAGAGGCGCGATGGTTAGAGACGGAAAGGAAGGGGATGAAACAAGTGCAGGAGACCTTGGTGGAAGTACCTCTTGAAAACAGGTACACCCTCTTGGGAGCTGTCGGGACAGTCGACGCTTCCAGTCTGAGCGGCGGACAGGTCTGTGACTCGAAACCTGCCGCTGAGGCTCGACCGGCGAGACTGACGTCAGCCAGTGGTGGGTGACTCCATTATCAGAGGTGCGGACAGGAGATTCTATGGCAACAGGCGAGACTCGAGGAAGGTGTGTTGCCTCCCTGGTCCCATGGTCCAAGAAAGGAGATCTGAATGTGTGGCTGAGGAGTTGGTGCAGGTGGCAGGGATTTAGATTCCTAGATCACTGGGATCTCTTCTGGGGCAGGGGTGACCTGTACAAAACGGACGGGTTGAACAATTGGAGGGGGTCCGATATTCCGGCAGGTTTGCTTGTGCTGCACGGGTGGGTTTAAACTAAACATGGGGGTGGAGTCAACAACGTAGAAGCATATGTGTGCAGTTAACGGGGAAGAGAGTGTAGGGAAGGTCAGATTTGAACTAACAGGGAACCAATGCAAGGAGACAGAGGGACATAATGGGAACCAATGCAAGGAGACAGAGGGACATAAAAGGAGGGCAGAAACAAAAGGTAGAAGGAAGATAAGAAAAACAAACCTGAAAGCTTTGTCTTTATGCGAGGAGCATTCATAATAAGGTGAATGAATTGAATGTGCAATTAGTAGTTAAGGAATATGATATAGTTGGAATTATGGAAACATGGCTCCAGGGTGACCAAGGCTGGGAGCTAAACATACCGGGGGGAAAAATATATTTGGGAAGGATAGACAGAAAGGAGGAAGAGGTGGGGTGGCATTGCTGGTTAAAGAGCAGATTAATGCAATAGAAAGGAGAGACATTAGCTTGGATGCTGTAGAATCGGTATGGGGAAACCTGCGAAATAGCCAAGGGCAGAAAACGCTTGTTGGAGTTGTATACAGACCACCAAACAGCAGTAGGGAGGTTGGGGATAGCATCACGCAGGAAATTAGGGATGCGTGTAACAAAGGTACAGCAGATATCACGGGTGACTTTAATCTACATATAGATTGGGCCAACCAAATTGGTAACAGCGCTGAGGAGGAGGATTTCCTGGAATGTATACGGGATGTGTAAGAAGGAACTGCAGATGCTGGTTTAAACCGAATAGACACAAAAAGCTGGAGTAACTCAGCGGGACAGGCATCTCTGGAGAGAAGGAATGGGTGATGTTTCTGGTCTGAAGAAGGGTCTCGACCCAAAACGTCACCCATTCCTTCTCTCCAGAGATGCTGCCTGTCCTGCTGACTTACTCCAGCTTTTTATGTATACAGGATGGTTTTTTAAACCAATATGTAGAAGAACCGACTAGAGGACCGGCCATCCTAGACTGGGTATTGTGTAATGAGGAAGGATTAGTTAGCGATCTTGTTTGTCAAAACCCCTTGGGCAACAGTAACCATAATATGGTGGAATTCTGCATTAGGATGGAAAGTGACACGGTTCATTCAGAGATTAGGGTTGTGAACTTAAAGAAAGGAGACTGAAGGTATGAGACAGGAATTAGCTAGGATAGACGGGCAAATTATACTTAAAGGGTTGACGATGGAGATGCAATGGCAAAGATTGTTCATCCTGTCTGTCGAAAAAATAAAACCGGGAAGGCTGCTCATCCGTGGCTAACGAGGGAAATCAGGGATAGTGTTAAATCCAAGGAAAAGGCATATAAATTGGCAAGAGGAAGCAGCAAACCGGAGAACTGGGTGAAATTTAAAACTCGACAGAGGAGGACAAAGGGGTTAATTAAGAGAAGGGGAAAAGAGCATGAAAGAAAGCTTTATAAAAACTGACTCTAAAAGCTACTTTAGATATGTAAAAAGGAAAAGATTAGTGAAGACAAATGTAGGTCCCTTACAATCAGAGACAGGTGAATTTATAATGGGAAACAAAAAAATGGCAGAACAGTTAAACAAATACTTTGGTTCTGTCTTCACTAAGGAAGACACAAACAATTACCAGAAATACTAAGGGACCGAGGATCTAGTGGGAGGGAGGAACCGAAGGGAATCCACCTTAGTCTGGAAATGGTGTCAGGTAAACTGTTGGGAGATAAATCCCTAGGGCCTGATGGTCTGCATCCAAGAGTACAGGAGGAGGTGGCCCTGGAAGCAAAGAAAAGTGGTGACTGCGGAGGGCTCGGGAGGCCACGACCACGGGTGAACAGCAAAGAGGAGGATAACTGAACCTCACAGTGGGAAACTTTGATTCCGCTGTGTGGGGATGTTTATGTTAAAGTATATCGTGTGTTGTGTTCTTTTTTTAAATTCTTATGGCTATACGGCAGGGCTGCCAACTCTCACGCATTGAGCATGAGAATCGTGCATTTCGACAAATTCTCACGCTCTCACACTGATCACAAATTTCTCACGCTCTCGTGAGAAATTCTGTGATCAATGAAAATTTAAAAACTCATCAACTGCATGGGCCGCGGGTGTTGGAGAGCCAGGGCTGAGGGAGGGATGGAAGCAGAAGCAGCGGCGGGGACAGATGCGGACGGGGAGCCGGTGCTGGCGATTCTTTACTGGGCTAGCGAGTGTTTGCCGGGCTGGTGAGTCACTTGCTGCAGCTCTGGCCATGGAGCAACCTCAGTGCAAGAGTCCCGGGCCGTCGGAGGCGTCGGAAGCGCCGTTGCGTCGCTGCCGTGAGAGTCTCTGTGCCGAATTCGTCCTGGTGACCGGCATGGATCAGGCTGCGGCTCGGTGCATCCTGGAGGATAACCAGGGGCTGCTGGAAGTAAGTACCAAGCACTGGGTAGAAGCGGTGGAAGATAGTGGCCTTCAAATGGGGCTGGTTGGAGAAAGCATCCTGCTTGCCTGCTAGATTTTCACTTACTGTAACTGCAGGAAAAATGTTCCCGATGTTGGGGGAGTTCAGAACCAGGGGTCACAGTTTAAGAATAAAGGGTAGGACAGTTAAGACTGCGATGAAGACAAACTTTCTTCACGTAGAGAGTTGTGTGAATCTGTGGAAATCTCTGCCACAGAAGGCAGTGGAGGCCAATTCACTGGATGTTTTCAAGAGAGAGTTAGATTTAGCTTTTGGGGCTAGCGAAATCAAGGGATATGGGGGAAACACAGGAAAGAGGTACTGATTTCAGATGAACAGCCATGATCATATTGAATGGCAGTGCTGGCTTGAAGGGCTGAATGGCCTATTCCTACACCTATTTTCTATGTTTCTATGCTTGAGTATATGGCAATAAAACTCGACTACTCGATTTTGAAGCATTCATGCATGGTGGAGGTATAATGTAGTCATAGAGTGATACAGTGTGAAAACAGGCCCTTCGGCGCAACTTGCCCACACCCACTAAAATGTCCCAGTTACACTACATGCTTTTAGTCCATATCCCTCCAAACCTGTCCTATCCATGTATCAGTCTAACTGTTTTTTAAAAGTTGGGATAGTCCGTGCCTCAACTACCTCCTCTGGCAGCTTGTTCCATACACACACCACCCTTTGTGTGGAAAAAGTTACCTCTTAAAAAGTTACCTCTTTAAAATACTTCAAACAAAAAACATTGAAATCATACTTCTACAATGCACTAAAACATGATTTTCAGACATCAAATTTCAAAAAGTCCCTACCGTGGGAGGGGGACACTCCCCTCCCCCCACTCGGTTGCTCCACTCACTCGCCAGATACCCCCAAGGCCAGTGATCAGTGATCACTCGGCCTCCCCGCTTTCAAAAACGCTCCATGGTCCCTGGTTCAGACAGAGGGCACTGCCAGATGTGAGCGGGGAACTGAGGACAGTTGTCCGTGATGTCTGGATCCCAATGCTTCTTGTTTCGGAGTTGGCTAATGTTATTGATTTGTAATTAGCCTGATTTGTAATTAGTTGACAAAACCTTAATTTATTAATCCGTAATATCCAGGGGATGGGATAAGTGTAATATTAAAATGACATGCAAGCTGTCAGGCTGCCTGTCACAACGTACAGCCCCGATAACCCATTATTTCCTTCAGTTAAATATTGGGAAGGTAGCACTATTGTCATTTGCCACTCAACTATTATGTTTGTTTACCTCACTGACTATTTCTAACCCCCCCCCCCAAATTCCTTTGACAGGTTGAATAGAAATGTCCCCAATCTTGTTGTTTTATTAATTGAACACGTAGATGAACATCCCTAAGGAGTGTAATCAGATGGAAACTGATTCAGATGCAATGTTTAAGAGCTTGATCAAAGAAGGGGCATATTTTAAAGGAGTGACAGAGATACCTGCAGGGGAATGTGTGAGGAGGTTATTATTTGTCTTTAGTTTTAGCTTGAACCAGGAAATCTGAAGTTTCAAAGTTTAATATAGTAATTGTGCTGATACTGACTCCAACCAACCACGTAATGAATATCATCCATTCCAGAGGATTTATTTTTCTGATGCCATTTAAACTTCACTTGGATTTCAATCACTTCAATGTAAAAGTAATTGGGAATGGGGAGCATTGGAACAAAAATTTGCCCTCGGTACATATTAAATGTAATATAATAATGTATGCATGTTGGAATTTTTTTTTGCCCTCGGTACATATTAAAAGTAATATAATAATGTATGCATGTTGGTAGGTGCAATCAAAACAAAGATCTTTTTTATTGTTATGAATACCACAGAAAATATGATGTACTCTCATATTAACACATTTAATAGAATGATATTGCTTAAATATATAGTTGTTAGACTTTGCATTTCGGGAAAGTCCCAGCTGAGAGGAAGACAGCAAAATACTGAAAATATTGGGGGTGAAAATGACTTCAGGACAGTTTGTTAGGAAAATGAAGGAAATGGTAACATAATACTTATACAGCTGAGTACAATTTTATGGATGAGAAATTGTGTTCAACCAATTGATGACTTATTTGACAAAGTAACTGACATGTTAGATAACAAGGAAGCCAATGGATGTAGCAAATTTTGTTATACAAAATTTGGTCTGTGAAGTGCCCCATAAAAGATTACCGCATTAGATAAGCACCTGTGGACTTGAACGTAATAGGTTAAGTCCAGGGGTCAGATATGGGACTTTATGTGTGGGCCAGATATATTGTCAGTGCAGAGGGGCTAGGAGCAAGGCCAAGAGTGCATCCAGAGTCAAGGTCTGGAATAGTATTAGGTGTGCAGTCAAAGCTGGGACAATGGGAATGTTCAGCACTGGGAACCTAAGCAGGTAAGCACCTATGATCAGGGTAGAATAGGGGGCCAGGTGTAAGGCTGGACTCATGGTCAGGAATAAGAGAAGGTGTGCAACTGGAGTCAGGGTCAGGAGTAGTACCAGGTGTGCAGTGAGACCCAGATTGGTCAACATGGGCCAAGTGTTTGATTATAATCTGAATTCCATACATGAATATACTAAGATCATTCATGTGCTGCACCTGTTGATCAGAGCCTGGCTCTACTGTGGAATATAATAAGGAATGTAATTTGGCCTAACCTTATTCATAGCTAATCCAATTTAAAGCATAAATATTGCATTCAAGTGTAAGTTAAAAGACTCGCTACAGTATGCACCAGATTGCACAATTTCAAACTGAAAAATGCAAAAGCTCCGTACCAAAGGGAGGGGGGACATCGGGCTTGGTCTCTCAATTTCTCACTCCCAACTTGCACCCAATGTTGGCAGCCCTGCTGTGCGGTAACCCAAATTTCACTGTACCAATTGGCGCATGTGACAATAAATGTAACTTGAACTTTTACTTGGGATAAGCCTGAACTTCATTTTTGGCTGTATAAACAACATGGTCTCCTTCGGTGCTGTAAAATCTTTATGATTTCACTACAGCAAGTGATTCACCAGCTGATTCCTCACAGCTTTTCAACCATATAGAGGACATAAACCTGTAGTGTAATATTCATTCCTCATCTGGATAACTGCAATTGGAATAGCACTAGGGCCTCACCTGTGTCAGATCCTCGCCTGGATCTGAATGTAATAAACACACTTCAAGGACATGGAACCTAAATGCTTTGGTTTATTCATCTGCCATTCTTTTACATCCTGGCAACAGGTGCCCTCTGACCTTTCTGACTCCTAGTAAGATGTGATACATTTAAATACAATGTCAGTTACCATGACAACCTGTATCCTGGACAAATCAACCACTTGATTGGTGTTCATTCTATTAGCCATCTGAAACATTTAGTCCCTCCACTCCCACAAGGTGTACCATCTACAAGATGCACCCAGCAAAACCTTCTACAGCAGCACTTTCCAAGCCCACAACATCTACTGTGTAGAAGTGCCTAGGCTGCAGCTGCACAAGAAGATCATCTTCTGCAAGTCCTTCTCTCAGTCATGCACTATTGGAAATGTTACCATTCTTTCATCATGTCTAGTCATGAATCCACTAGCTAACGAGTACATTGTCAGATTACTCAAAAAATAACATGCAGCATGAAGAAGGCAGTTCTCCATCAACTTGCCAAGGATAACAAGGGATGGGCAATACAATGTATGCTGGCCTTGCCAGTGACACTCCCATGTATTAGATTCCAACACTTTCCATTGATGTCAGGCTAACTAGCCTATAGATCTTAATCTTTGCTTTCTTCCTCGTGCCCACTGCCCCCCCTCAACTTTCTTTCTTACTCTTTCTACTTGCCCCTTCACAGAAAGTTGGGGGAGATCTAAACCATTGCTCACAATTCATAACCAGTGATGGATCATCCAAATTTGGTGCTGATCTATGAGATAAATTCCAATTTGTCTGCCATTGACACTGCTGGATTCCACGAAGAGCACTTGGGAAAACGCTGGCGAGGCCAGCATTCAACACGGGCATCCCATGTTCACATACAATTAAGCAAAGATCTTGTGTTTGATTTTTATGTATGGAAGCTCTGCAAAAGTCATTTGTATACCTCCAGTCATTCAGCAGGTAACACTAGCGTCCAGGCTATCAATTTCAGAGGATATTTTGGTTCTATTAGTTGTCAACACTCTTCACCCATACTAAACACTTTGAATTTCCTCACTTGATTTTAAATATACCTGCATGCTAACCCTTTGAGTTTCATGCACTAGGACCCCAAGATTTAAAAAAAAAAAGTCCTATGCTTTTCATTACTTAATAGATTTGCTCTCCAAAGTTACTCGGTAATTTTTCTTGGTGTAAACGGCAATTGTTATGATCTTGTTGAATGATGGAGTAGACTCAAGTAAGTGAGCAGCCTCCTCCTCCTCTTTGTCTTTCTCATGTTCTTATGCAATGTTTCCTAAATGCAGACCAAAAGTTAGCACATGTTCCGTTTTTGGTGGGGCCTCTCATGTAATTGACGCTGCATTATGGGTGAGTTGGGGTAATAAGTTCATTCTGTGAAGGACATCAGCAAGCTGATTGGATTTTTATGGGTGATTGCCTGATTTAGTATATTCAGTGTCACAGCGTGCCTTGATGAAATGTATTGACTGTAGAAAGAGGTCTTAATCAAATAATTTATTTTGCTGTGGTTGGTATAAAGTTGTTTGTATCACTGAAGTTCATCCTGATAAAGTGTTGAGCATTCCACCATCTGATTTTGCACCTAACCCTAACTGCCCCTCCCCCTCCAGTCTTTGAGATTCTACCACTGTCTGATGCACAAAGGGTAATTTACAGTGGTCAATTTACTGTATTTACCAACTATGTCTTTTGGGAGAGAAATAGAGCTTTTGGAGGAAAATTCCATGAAATGCCCGAGATTAGAATTGAACCTGGGTTTCTATTTGCTGTGAGCCAGCAGCTCCACTTGCTGCTTGGACTGTTCCGCCCAAGATTTTATTCCATCTGGGTGCAAAGAACCTGATTAAGGTGGATTTTCTCTATTTTATCAACCTTCTATTGACCCCCCATACTCCCTCAGCCACCACCCTTCACTCACACCTTTGCTTCACCCTTTCAACAATCATAAATAAGTTTATGACTTTTGCTCAATGATTCCCTGCACATCCACCCACTGATCATTCGATTAGCCCCTTTTACTAGCAATGTTACAAAATTTTGAGATTTTACAAATAAAGTCTGCAATTTATCCCATCAGATAAAGCATAAAAAGAAGTTTAATTTGACACCTAATTCACTTTCATATCTTCAGTATTAAAGAAGTTATGGCCATTTTCATACTCGGAAATTAGCATCTTGTTCCCTATTGCTTTTCCATTGACTTAACACAAAAGCTGTGATCGAGGACAGTTAAAAGCCCATAACATTCTTAAAAATTAAGATAACTGAAAGAAATTTTCAGTTATTATAGATTGAAGCATTCTGAAACAAATATGAAACAATCTTACTTAGAAGACATGAAAGTAAAGCATATAATTAGTTAGTTACCTAATTGTAGCTAATTACAAAATTCAATTACTAGATCTAAACATCTATCAATTTCTTAAGAATAGATTAACATTTTTGAATAGCCTAAGTGTCCAAATAACATTCACACAATAATTCACAATATAACATAATTTTTAAATCTCATTTTCATGAATTTACAGGCCAAATGGAAGGAATTGAATGTTTAATACCTGTAAATTAATGGGCATTTAAATCATCTTGTGAGTGAGGATTTCTGGAACGCGATCATTTGGAACGTTCATTTGCGGTGAATTTAACCCCGTATTGGCATGAAAAATACTGCCGTTAGTTCGGGGAATAAAATCACCGTGTCGCATGAAAAAATGTGAATTAAAGGCTTCTTAAGAAGCACTTTTATACATTTAAAGAAACCACTTTCGTTTACCTGTCCCGTGTGTGAAATCCGTCCCCATTATCGGCGTTGACGCTTCAGGAGCTGCTTTTAAAATTACTCTAGCGCTGACATTGACGATTTAATAAAAATAAAAAACACACAAAACGCCACTAGGAACGATTCTTCAGCCAACGCTTGTACTCCAACAAAATATTAACCAGGACAAGGGAGGAGAAACCCGCGTTTTAACCCCGCCCCCCTTAAAGGCGCCAAAATCGCGCACACGGCCAGTGACAGAATTACAGCGCGACTGAAGGTAAGTTTTGTAACATACCTACTTTTACTTGAATAACATGCACCACCTGCAGCTCCAAGACAAATGATCACAGGCTTTGGTGCTCAGCACCTTTGGACCTTTCTCCCCACTGCTCAATTACCTGCTGGTGTTCCCAAACCTCACTGCTTTCTTCTGAAGGAAAGGCTTTCCTTTTACAAATTCGGTAGCACCTGACACTTTGAGCTTTAAATGCTATTGAATTTCCAAATGGATGTTTGCCTGTAACATAGCGATCGTTGGATGTGCCCCTATTGCTGCGCTAGGGCATTATTGTGTAAATGCATTGCCCAAGATTCTTGACGTCACAGTCATCATTACAGGGTGTTTTCACGTTGCATAATGCACTCATTACACACATTATAGTGAAAGAATCTTAGATAATTCTATATTTTAGTATTTGAGCAAGTGAGAGGACCACAATGAATGTTTGGGTAATCCGTTCCCTTCGCACTTGAATTGGAGTGTAATAAAAGACATGAAGTTGGGAAACTATGAAATGAATTGCAAGTGTAGCACAATTTATATTTTCCTGCTACTATTAAGCATCACCTTTGTTGTAACTGATAACCTAATAAATGATTTAGAGGCTAACTTACAGTGCCCTCCATAATGCTTGGGACAAAGACCCATTATTTATTTATTTGCCTCTGTACTCTACAATTTGAGATTTGTAATAGAAAAAATCACATGTGGTTAAAGTGCACATTGTCAGATTTTATTAAAGGGGTATTTTTATACAATTTGGTTTCACCATGTAGAAATTATAGCTGTGTTTGTACATAGTCCCCCCATTTCAGGGCACCATAATGTTTGGGGCACATGGCTTCACAGACGTTTGTAATTGCTCAGATGTGTTTAATTGCCTCCTTAATGCAGGTATAAGAGAGCTCTCAGCACTAGTCTTTCCTCCAGTCTTTCCGCCAGCCTTGGAAACTTTTATTGCTGTTTATCAACATGAGGACCAAAGTTGTGCCAAAGAAAGTCAAAGAAGCCATTATGAGACTGAGAAACAATAATAAAACTGTAGAGACATCAGCCAAACCTTAGGCTTACCAAAATCAACTGCTTGGAACAAGTCAGTCATACAAATAAAAAGCAACAAAACACCCAAAACACATTTTAACATGAACATCCACCTCAGTGACCTACACATTCCTCACTGTGATGGAAGGCGAAATAGTTCTAGTCCCTTCCCTTTGTTCTTCTGTGGTCGGGGGCCTCGAGCCCTCCGTTGACGGGACGATCTTGACTCCCGTAGCCGGCAGCGTTTGGGTCCTCCACATCGAGGCGATCAGCTCCCACATTGGGGGGGGTGTCAGCTCCCCCGCGCCGGGCGATCGAACCTCATGTCGGGGCTGGTCGAACCTTCTGCGTCGTTGGAGCTTCCCGACTCGGCCTCTCCCGAGACTGCGAGCTCCTGATGGTAAGTCCGCAGGCCTCGGTTGGAGCGATCCCAGGCAAGAGATCAGCTCCGATGTTAAGTCCACGCCCCGCGGTGGGGCTCACGACAGTCCGAGGAGGCTTCCAGCTCCGTCGATGGAAGGCCGCTGAGCGCCCAGTGAATGCGATCTGAAAATTAATCCCATCTCCAGCAAGGTAAGAACCTGAAAAAAAGTTTCCCCCGATCCCCTTCCCCCACCCCCCACATAAGACAAACCGAAGAACATTAAAACAAACTTTGAACAAACATTTAAAAAAAATTGAAAGATGAAAAAGTGAACAGACTGCCGGCGGAGCTGCCACGTACGGCGCCCCTGGTGGTAGCCTCTTGACTTTCCCTGTGTGCTTTTCCGATCCAAGCTCAAAGTCCAAGGCAGGCAAATTTGTATCATAGACAGAAGCTTGACAAATAAAGCACTATCATCCATTCTGCAAAATGTCTCCCACCTTCATGATCGTCCTCTATTCCTCACCTCCAGTAACATTTGAGTACTTCATTTTTTGTCACTGTTATTGATAATGCCTGCTACCAATCGCCAGTCACAAGGCTAAATTTCCGTGACATTTCCTATGGTCTTAATCTTAACCCTTATCTTTCTCTAATTTCTCTCCTTGTGCTCTCCCCAATATATTCTTGTCACAAAGATTCGCCTCCTACACTCTTGACTCTACTCGTAGTAAACTGCTGTCCACCTAACATCCCTTCGTGGTCCTCACAAGCAGATTTTGTTCCCTCAGTCAAGGTTGCCCTTTCATTCTATCTGCTGTAATTAACTTTGTCCTTGAAATAGAAATCCACTGTTGACCAGATTGAACTTGTAAACAGCGACCATATTTTTAGTCTCCCTTTCCTCTTCAAAGTCTGTGGTGGTTTTGCTTCCCAAGTCTGTGCAAAGTTTGCTGCAATTCTATATTTAAATCCCTCCACTCAGGTTTCTGCTTCTGCCGCAATACATAAATGGCTTTCCGTTCCTCCCTCATTTCGCTTCCCTAATTTGTCACAATGCTTCTCCAATACGCAGAAATTTCCTCCCTATTAGAAAGGCCAGGTGTGGTTTTACTTTCCTCTGTGAACTTGATTCCTGAGCTTTATTTTTGTACTTTCGAGATACAGTGCGCAAACATGTCTTTGGCCCACTGAGTCGGCGCTGACCAGCGATCACCCCGTACACTAACACTATCCTACCCACTAGGGACGATTTATAATTTTACCAAAGCCTATTAATCTACTGTCCAGTACATTTTGGAGTGTGGGAGGAAACCAGAGCACCTGGAGAAAACCTATGCGGTTACTGGGAGAATTTGATTTTATTTCTTGTCATTTGAACCTCAAAGAGGCTCAAACGAAACTCCGTTTCCACAGCCATACAAACAAAACAATTCTTACACGACACACAAACAATTCAATTTACAGAAAAACATCCATCACAGTGAATCTCCTCCTCACTGTGATGGAAGGCAAAGTCATTTCTCTCCCCTGCACCATTTTTCTCCCGATGTTGAAGCCCCAGGCGGGCAATGTTAAGTCCCACGGCCGTTGAGGCCGCGCCGGGCGGTATACAGCTTCGCTCCGGGCCCAAAAAGTCACAAAGTTGGAGCCCCGGTGGGCGCTGGAATGTCCCGCGGCTTTAACATTAATGTACAAACTCCGTACAGACAGCATCCATAGTCAGGATCAAACGTGGCTCTCTAACGCTGTAAGGCAGCATCTGTACCGCTATGCCACTGCGCTGTTATTAACTCCATCCCTTCTCTGACATCTCAAATGCTGTTCACGTGAATTATAATATCGGTGACATCTTTGATCTCAAAAAGAACGAGTTTGAGAGTCAGGATGTCATGTTGCAACTTCATTAAACATTGAGGCCACATTTGGAGTATTGTGTGCAATTCTTGTCACCTCATTACAGGAAGGATGTGGCGGCTTTGGAGGGGATATAGAAGAGGTTTACAAGAATACAGCATAGCTACATGTGCAGTCATATGCTTTGGGAATAGGAATACCAATTATTATTGGTAATTTTCCATTACCAATACTAAAGGTGTATTTTAGTAAACCTAAAAGTGCAGACTATTTTCTAAATGGGGAGAGGACTCAGAAATCGGAGGTGCAAAGGGACTTGGGAATGCTAGTGCAGGATTCTCGAAAGGTTAATTTGCAAGTAAAATCGGTAGTAAGGAATGTTAGTATTTATTTTGAAAGGACTAGAATATAAAAACAGGGATGTAATGCTGTGCCTTTATAAGACACTGGTAAGTGTATTTGGAACATTGTGAGCAGATTTGGGCGCTGCAACTGAGGAAGGATGTGCTGGTGTTGGAGAGGGTCCAGAGGAGGTTTATGAGAATGATCGCCGGAATGATTGGGTTAATGTATGATGAGCCTTTGAAGGCACTGGGCCTGTGCTCGCTGGAGTTTAGTAGGATGAGGGGAGACCACATTGAAACTTACTGAATAGTGAAAGGCATGGAGTGGATGTGAAGAGGATGTTTCCCCTGGTGGGTGAGTCTAGGACCAGAGGGCACAGGCTCAGGATAAAATGATGTGCCTTTTAGAAAGGAGATAAGAAGGAATTTCTTTAGTCAGACAGTGGAATTAATTGCCCCAAATAGCTGTGGAGGCCAAGCCATCGGGTATTTTTAAAGCCGATATTGACAAATTCTTGATTAGTAAGGTTGTCAAACTTTATGGGGAGAAGGCAGGAGAATGGGGTTGGGGAAAGATAGATCAGCCATGATTAAATAGTGGAGTAGACTAGATTGGCCAAATGACCTAATTCTGCTCCTATGAATTTTGAACATGAATACATCCCTCACCTCTATCTGCCTGTCTCCTGCCTGTTTATCTAACTCCAAGTCTCTTCCAGCTTTCTCCCCTACTATAATCCGTCTGAAGAAGGGCCCTGACCTAAAGTGGCACCTACCCATGTTCTGCAATGATGCTGCCTGCATGCCTGCCTGCTGAATTTCTCCAGCACTTTTGTGTGTGTTTTTTAAAGAAAAATGCCATTTAGATAAGAGGACATTAGCTATGTGTAGGAAGGAACTGCAGATACTGGTTTAAATTGAAAATAGACACAAAATGTTGGAGTAACTCAACGGGACTGGCAGCATCTCTGGAGAGAAGGAATGGGTGACGTTTCGGGTCGAGACCCTTCTTCAGACGTGAAGACATCTGAAGAAGGGTCTCAACCCGAAACGTCACCCATTCCTTCTCTCCAGGCATACTGGCTGTCCTGCTGAGTTACTCCAACATTTTGTGTCTAAGCTGCAAGGAGAGGTTGGACAAACTTGAACTGTTTTCTTTGGAGTGTCAGAAATTGAAGGGAAACCTCCTGGAAGTACATAAATTAATGAGAGGCATGGATACCTGGTCATCTTTGCCCAGGGGTGGAAATGTCAAAGACTAGAGGGCATAGCTTTAATGTCAGAGGGAGAAACTTTAAAGGAAATGTGCATGGCGAGTTTTACACAGAGTAGTGGGTGCTTGGAATGCACGGCTAGGGTTGGTAGTGGAAACAGATGTGACAGTGATATTTGCTTGGGTTTTACATACAGTAGGTAGATGGATATGCAGGGAGGCAGAGGAGATCGATTTAACTTGCCATCATTTTCAGCATAGGTATTGACAGTCAAAGGGCCTATTCCATTGCTGTACTGTTCTATGTTGTAAATACTATCCTTGCCAGTGACACCCATATCCTGAAAAAGGAATACATTAAAAAATAACCTGTCACCTGCTCGCGTAACGTTATACTCAGCCTGGCCCACTGCTGAACTCCTTTCTTATGCATGTCATCCTTGCATTTAACCATTCCAGTTCAGCTGACTGGCCTCTTATTTTACAAATGAGGACAACCCAATCTTTGCTGTGTATATCCTAATTTACACGTCTCATTCAAGCATTGCTCCTAAACCTGCTGACCTTCTTTTGCTCCTGATATAATGCGTACATTTTAAGATTTTTATAAACTTTTTTACAAATTAATATATATTCGGTGATCTTATCCAGTGCCACAGTCATCCACAGTTCTACCCCTTCATGGCACAACAGGTTGTGCTGCTGTTTTCCTGTCTCGTAACCCAGTTTTATTTTCACTCCCTGTGCTGTCTGTGTGGAGTTTACACTGTGCGGGTACTCTGGTGTAATCCCATATCCCAAAGAAATGATAGCTGTTTGGTTAATTGGCTGCTGCAAATAGTTACTCCATGTGTAATTTACTGATGCGATATTTTGGGTTGGGGGGAGGGGGAGGGGCTGGCAAAGGTGTTGATGACATAGAGAGAAAATGGTTTACGAGGAAATAAAAGAGCAAATGAGACTGATGGGATTGCACTGAAAGCCTGCATTGAAAGTCTTCCATCGGATGGCACCACCGTAGTGGCTGCCTCGCCAGCAGCTCGTCAGTCCTTTCGCCTTTTTTGTTATTTTTAGTGCGTCTAAATGTATGTTTTAATGTTTCTCAGTATGTCTTATGTGGGGGGTGCTGGGGGGGAATAGGGGGAAACGGTTTCTCCGTCACTTACCTGGACGGAGATGCGTCTTTTCTCCATGTCGCATCTTCGCCCCCTCGTGGCCTACCAACTCTATCACTTCTTGCATATGGCGTGCACAGCCTAAAGTTGTAGGTCAACTTGTTCTATTGGATCTTGTTTGTGCACGTCATTGTGAATTAGTTGAAACAGGGTGGACCACGTGAAGGTTGCAATCTCCCACCCCGCTCTATCACTGTCGGAAATACTTTCAACTCCCTTAATTCTAAACTCTGACACTGTGTTTGTGTATCTCTAATCCCTCCTTGAATATACTTCCTGATATCTTTCTCTGTAACCCAGCCTTTGGACTTCTGCCATAATACTATCTTGCATTGCTAAATATAAAGTTGTATTTTATTTATTTTCTCTGTGAAGTGCCTGGGACCGTTAACTACATTGACACGCAAGGACTTCTATTAAATAATTGATATTTGAGATTACAGCGATGTATGGAATTAACCTGTTGCGGTCAATTTTGTGCAGAAAGTGGAAATCAAGAATTTTGTTCGGTCACTTTTTAATAAGAAGTTATATATCAGTTTTTTTTAAAGATATTTTATTTTGGAAGTAATTGCTAAAATAAATATTCCAAGCGTTTGTATCAGGTGGTAATTAAATAGTGGTCAGGGTCACTGACCTGCAATTTTTATGGAAGAGGCAAAAAGTATCAAAGTTTTGCAAAAAGTATCAAACTTAAATTAGCAAAAGTTATAATTTGACTTTTTAGTTAACATAATCACTCTCACAATGGAGAAATGATGCAAATCACATCACATTGGCTACTTATGAGAACTAGAAACAGTCAAGATGAGTCCATATAGCTCTTTAAGCCTGCTGAACCATTTAGAAAGACAACTGATCTCCATATATCCTCGTGTTTAAGAAAGAACTGCATATGCTGGAAAAATCGAAGTTAGACAATAATGCTGGAGAAACTCAGCGGGTGAGGCAGCATCTATGGTGCGAAGGAATAGGCGACTTTTCGGGTCGAGACCCTTCTTCAGGTCTGAAGAAGGGTCTCGACACGAAACGTCGCCTATTCCTTCGCTCCATAGATGCTGCTTTACCCGCTGAGTTTCTCCAGCATTTTTGTCTACCTTCCATGTAATCTCTATCCCTTCATTCCTTTTGTGTCCAAAAATCCACCCATCTCAATTATGAAATAATCTCAGTAGCCTTCAGGGGCACAAAGTCCAAATATTTACAATTATTTTAGTGCAGAAATTTTAACAGTCTGGGGGTTCTCAGAATGGGAGTAGGATGGGGAAGTAAAGCTTCAGGCAAGTGGAAGCTCGGGATTACTCCTACAGGCTACAAGCAGGTGCTCTGCAAAGTGATCACCCAGTCTGCATTTGGTTTCTCCAGTGTGGAGATAACTACATTGTGAACACTGAATGCAGTACATTAGGTTAGAAGTGCAAGTGAATCACTGCTCGACTTGGAAAGTCTGTTTCGGTTCCTTGATGGTCGAAAGGGAAGAGGGGAAAGGACAGTTGTTGCATCTTCTCTGGAGTGATCCCTTGTAATCCTGAAAGGATGGGTAGGTGTCGGAAATTGACAGAGGAAAATTAAAGGAAAAACGGAGTCTTCGAGGTTAGCTTCACGAAGCTTTATTGCATGATATCATGGAGAGATGGTGACAGTTAACTGCTCACTGGTTCCCTGTCTTTGCAGCAGAATTAGCCAACAATTATACAGTGCAGTAAACAACTTTATTTTGAACAAACATATACATCGTCCTTGGCAATATGTTTTCCTGTTATTACTATCTACCACATTGGTATTAATTATTTAATTGATCATAATAGACTTTTTGTTTATGTTAATCTTATTCACTGCAACGTTTCTGCGCTACTAGAGATAGGGGGGCGGGTAGACTATCCAGCTATTGCTGTTGTGTTTTTGATCACAATAGTTAATGACATTACAGGGTTAACTATTGTGATCCAGCATTCAGTAACTTTCCACTGAGAAACAGGCTTCCTTATCTATGTCCTAATTTGTTGTGCTTTATTCACCATGCTACGCATTCCCAAACCAAAGATAATGCGTCTGAAACTTGTTTTGCCAAATTCCCATGATCTTCTTCTGCACCTGGTCAACGAGAGATGCCAATTGCCACTTCCGCACAACCCTTCGTTACCTTGTTTAATTCCAATCAAAATTAAGTAAATGAAGATTTTATTTTTTTCTTCTACAGTAGGTGAATGAGTGTCTGCTGGTGGAATATTTTTGAAGCTGTCAGATAATGTGATGGGTGTTTCCTGGAAAGGAGAGGCTGGTGGGGTGGAAATGATGATCCAGGGAACTCTATTCGTCCTCTGCCCAGAGGGAGAATGGATAAGAGCAGAGTTAATCAAGAGGGAAACTGTGCAGAAGAAGATGCCATGTTTGTGGGTCACAGTACTAATTGTCAATGACCACTGTCCGCAGAAGACTTCATGAACAGAAATACAGAGGCTGCACTGCAAGATGCAAACCACTGGTTAGCTGCAAAAATAGGATGGCCAGGTTACTGTTTGCCAAGAAGTACATAAAAGAGCAACCACAGTTCTGGAAAAAGGTCATGTGGACAGATGACATGAAGATTAACATATCAGAGTGATGGCGTGCAAAGTATGGAGGAGAAAAGGAACTGCCCAAGATCCAAAGCATTCCACCTCATCTGTGAAACATGGTGGTGGGGGTGTTATGGCCTGGGCATCTATGGCTGCTGAGGGTATTGGCTCACTTATCTTCATTGATGATACAATTGCTAATGGTAGCATTGTGGGGCGTAGGTCCCGAAATGAAAGCGAGGAGCCAGGTATTTCGGGAGGTACCTTTTATTATGTCCTTCCAGGTTGTAGGGAAGTCCACGAGAGGAAGATGACACCCAAACCCTTGCCTTTAATCCCTCTGGTTAAGGGCCGCCTCTGGACTGAACCATTCCCGTGCCGAGGGGTTTGACAGTTAGGATGGCCCGACCCTTGGGAGCCGCCACAGCATAATGAATTCTGAAGTGTATAGACACATCATATCTGCTCAAGTTCAAACAAATGCCTCAAAACTCATTGACCGGTGGTTCATTCTACAGCAAGACAATGATCCCAAACATACTGCTAAAGCAACAAAGGAGTTTTTCAAAGCAAAAAAATGGTCAATTCTTGAGTGGCCAAGTCAATCACCCGATCTGAACCCAATTGAGCATTCCTTTTATATGCTGAAGAGAAAACTGAAGGGGACTAGCCCCCAAAGATGGTTGTAATACAGGCATGACAGAGCATCACTAGAGAAGACACCCAGCAACTGGTGATGTCCATGAATTGCAGACTTCAAGCAGTCATTGCATGCAAAGGATATGCAACAAAATACTAAACATGACTACTTTCATTTGCATGACATTGCTGTGTCCCAAACATTATGGTGCCCTGATATGGGGGGACTATGCATAAACATTGCTGTAATTTCTACATGGTGAAACCAAAATGTATTAAAAAATGGCCTTTATTAAAATCTGACAATGTGCACTTTAACCGCAGTGATTTTTTCTATTATAAATCTCAAATTGTGGGGTACAGAGGCAAATAAATAAATGACGGGTCTTTGTCCCAAACATTATGGAGGCACTGTAGCTCGTACTCCTGGTGTTAAACTCCATGACTAATTCTCTGCCAATGTTACTTCGTGAACATGTTTAGGTTAGAAATACAATTCAGAAATAGGCCCTTAGGCCCACCAGCGATACCCGCACACTAACACTATTTATTCTACACGCAAGGGACAATTTACAATTTTACCAAGACAATTAGCCTACAAGCCTGTATGTCTTTGGGGTGTGGGAGGAAAGCGGAGCTCCTGGAGAAAACCCATGGGGAGTAGACGCTGCCTGACCCGCTGAATTACTCCAGCACTTTGTGTCCTTTTGTGTATTAACCAGCGTGTTTTCCAATGTGTTTTCCATTTATCATGCGGACTGCACAGAATTGTCAGGCAAGGAGAAAAGTGGCAGCATCTGCTTTTTGGTCAGTGTTTCTGGGCGCACTGATGTGCCAGTCTTCGCTGACCAACCTGGAATGGTTGTTCTTAAAATTCCATCCCTTTTGTATACCAATTCACCTCTATCATCTTGTCAGCATTGTACATACCATCCAAACCAGCACCAAAGTGATACTCTGTCATCAGCTCTCTCAAGACAGTGAATTCCGATGCCCTGTTTGTCATTGCCAGTGACTTCAATCTTGTTAATGCACACAACAAATACTGTAAGCATGACTCCAGCTTCATGGCAGTTAATAACACTCTTGATCACAGCTACACGCCTATCAATTACAAATTTAATTCCATCCCTTGCACTCTTTGTGGCCACTTTGATCATCTGTCAGTTCTGCTTCTGCCAGTTTAAAAACGGAGACAGAAATGCAAGGCACAAATGAAAAGAGGAATACAGTAAATCATTGTTAGTTTGAATCTCTTTGTAACAGATTTTGGTTATAATGGACGGACTTACCAACCTTCACCGCAGGCCGGACTGCTGATGCTGACCCACAGGCCTCCCCAGCTGCTTCCAGGCTGGACTTAATGCCTCCCCCATCAGCTCGTACATCTTATTTGGCCGCCTCCTGGCGCTGCCATCGTCAACCCTTACCTACACTCCGGCTGTCCACGTGCCGCAGCCAATGACTCTCCCCTGGCTGCAAGCAGGCCAGGACTGTCAACTCCCCTCGATTCCAGGCCCAGTTACAGGCCAAGTGTCTGAAGAAGGGTCTTGAACAGAAATGTCACCTGTCCATGTTCTCCAGTGATGCTACCTGAGTTACTCCAGCACTTTGTGTCCCATTGTGCATTACCAGCAGAGGGTATTCTTTGTTTCTACTGCTTATACAATGATACTCTAATACTCAGTAAGACGTTGTTACAGTGGATAACCAACAATAACAGACACCATTTCACCCCCCCACAATAGTCTGTTATAGCAAGGGCTTACTGTGTAGTGGAGATCTGGGAAGGCTGAGTCTAGCCACTTCAGGATCCTCCAGCTTGAATGAGTATTCTGCAGACATCGCTGGTTTCATCAGCAAACGCGATGATGATTACGTTTTAACAAAAACATTTGAGGCATGTCTTTCGTAGAGACCTTGGATGATCAACAAAATTTGCTCTCTATTGAAGACCAGATCCAACATTTTTTAGAAGTATGATCCCGCATTGTACAAGAAGCCAAAGGTATCAGGGGTGCCAAGAGAACGTCTGAAACCAATTTAGTCAAGTGGATGCCAGGTGACTGGCAGGGCCTGAATATAAACAATGCAGTTTGTTTAAGAAGGAACTGCAGATGCTGGAAAATCGAAGGTAGACAAAAATGCTGGAGAAACTCAGCGGGTGAGGCAGCATCTATGGAGCGAAGGAAATAGGCAACGTTTCGGGCCGAAACCCTTCTTCAGACCCTTCTGAAGAAGGGTTTCTGCCCGAAACGTTGCCCATTTCCTTCGCTCCATAGATGCTACAAAGGATACAAAGGACATTTATTATCACATACACCAATTGGTGTAGTGAAATTTGACTTGCCATTGCAGCACACGAATAATGATAAGACACAACATTAAAGAATTTAACAATAAACATAAAAAATCCCCCCACAATGGTTCCCACTGTGAGGGAAGGCAGCAAAGTCCAGTCCCATCCCCTGTTCACCCATAGTCGGGCCTATTGTGGCCTCCGCAGCCAGTCCGATGTTTTCAGGCCCTCTTGCCGGAAAGCTGGAACTCTGGCGTCGGGTGAACACTCCTCAGCGGCCTGGAAATGTCTGGAGCGGCCGCTTCCTCCCCGGAGACCGCGGACCCGAAGTCCTCAGGCCGCGTTGGCTGGAGCTCCGACTCTGGCGATCTCGGATCCCAGGCTCCGCGGTGTTTTAAATCCAGCGCCGCCCGCAGCTGGACGCCTGCAGCCACAGCTCCTCGGATGTTGAAGTCGGCGGTCATAGCACTCCGGAGCTTACCGCACGGCGACCCGGTAAGGCATCGCCCGCTCCGTGATGGTGTCCCCGCGCTGTGCCGCCGCCGAAGCTGCAGTCCCGGCCGGTCCCGACAGGAAAGGCCGCTCCAGTCCGATGGTAGGCTGTGAGGAGGGGGGCGAAGAAGCAGCTCGGAGGGAAGCCGCCTCTCCGACCAGGTAGGGACCAGGAAATAAAGTTTCCTCCTTCCCCTCCCCCCACCCACCACATAAAAGACTAAAAGACCTCCAAAACAAACACTTTAACTCACTAAAAATAAAAAAAATGGTGAAAAGACTAACAGCTGCTGGCAGGGCAGCCACACTCGACGGCTTCCCCTTTTTGTTTGCTGCCTCATCCGCTGAGTTTCTCCAGCATTTTTGTCTACGTATAAACAATGCATCTTTCCTGGAGGAGCTTAATGCCTTTTACATTCTTTTTGAGTAGGCAAGCAAAGGTCCACTCAGGTGCAAATCCCTGACACCTGCTGCCTCGGTCGCATACATCTTGGTGGCAGACGTTAGATCTGCTTTCACAAGGGTTTTTCCATGGGTTTTCTCCGAGATCTTCGGTTTCCTCCCACACTCCGAAGACGTACAGGTTTGTAGGTTAATTGGCTCGGTAAAATGTTTTTAAAAAAATGTCCCCAGTGGGTGTAGGATCATGTTAATGTGCGGGGATTGCTGGTCAGCGCGGACCCGGTGGGCTGAAGGGCCTTTTTCTGCGCTGTATCTCTTTAAAAAAAAAAAGAAGTTAATTATTGGGAAGCACTGACCAGATGGAGTCACTGGCAGGTTCTGAAATCATATGCCAATCTGGCCACAGTATTCACCAATGTCTTCAAACTCTCACTTCAACAGTCCTCTGTTCACATCTGCTTCAAGGAAACCTCCATCATTCAGCTCCAAGAAAAATAAAATGACCTACCTCAATGACGGCCTAGTAGCTCCAGAATTAACCATAATGAATTGCTTTGAAAAGCTCATTTGCTCCAGTCTTTGGGAATTCTTGACCCCATGCAATTAATGTACCAAAAAAATGGGTCTATGGAGGATGACATCTCTCGAGCTACATTTAGCCCTGTATTACCTTAATAAGAACATCAATCTCAGGAAGCTATTCATTGATTACAGATCAGCCATCAACATCATAACACCGAATAAGTTCATCACTAAACTTCAGGTCCTTTGCCTTGGGCCTCCATGTACAACTGGCTTAGAGTAAGAGTCATGCAGATTTGGGAACCACCAGAATTCCACTCTACAATAATGGAGCGCACAAAGAAAAAACACAGAATCTTTAGAAATTGATCTTTTAAACAAAACATCTACCTCATGTGATTGGAAAATGTATACCTTGCTGAAGCAGCAATTTCTGAACAAATACATTCACTGTGGATTTGTGTGAAATTTTAGTGCTTCGAATTTAGTTGTTGCAGACAGAAGAACAAACTGGGTTTGTCCCAGGTTGGCAAGCCATCACCTCTGGGCTGCTGCAGAGATCTGTACCCGAGCCCCCACTTGCCATAATCTGCATCAATGAATTGGTTTGGAGTCCAAATGTAACACTTTGAATTAAGCCAATGACACTAACTTGGTGGTAATGTGCGTAGTAATGATAGTGACGTGACATGGGGTTGTGGAGAGTTTAGTGAGTGGCCATCAACATGGAAGATTGAGTACAGTGTAGAAAAATATGAGTTTATCCATTTCATTTTCAAAAATGCTGAATATTTTTTCATTGGCGAGAGAATGGGAACTGTTGATGTTCTTGGACACAAGTAGCATTCAAGTGCAGCTTGCAATTAGAAATGTAAATGGTATTTTGGTCATTATTGGTTGAGGATTTAGGTACAACTGAATAGGGACTTGAACCACATCTGAAGTATCGTGTGCAATTTTGGTATCCTTTCCTGAGGAAGGTGCACATGTTGTACAGGACATGTGGTTAAAATTCACCAGACTGGTTCCAGAGATGGCAGGTCAGCCATACAATGAGAGGAATAAAGAGGCTGGTCCTCTATTCTCCAGAGTTTGGAGTTTCTCTAGTTGAAAAGTGTAGAAACGGTAGTCTCAAAACATGAGGTAGACCACTTAGGATTAAGGTATGGATAATTTTTTTTCATTCAGATCTTGGTGAATCTGTGGAATTCTCTACTTTTTTTATAGGCTGCAGAACTCGCCCGTTGATTACATTCAAAGCAGGGATTGATAGATTTATGGATATTCAAGAAATCATATAGGGATAACACAGTCTTGAGCTAAAGTGTGTAAAATAAAATACTGTGGGAGCTTTAAGAATTTTGTGTCACTGCTTAAAAAGGCTGAGGTTTTGGTGCCCTTGAAATAAACCTTTGATTCTGATCAGCAAATACTCCTTTGTAACTACTTTTCATTGCAATTGTGTTCAAGAGCCGATACTTGTGCTGCTTCAGTTTGGATTAGAAGTGTTGGTTCATTGAGAAACTTGAACAAAACTGAGATGATTCTCTTACTATTTATTCTGTGGATCAGTTCAATCTCTTAACATTGTGCATGAATTATACATTTCTCAAAAGTGTAGGGTAAAACAATGTTAAAATTCACTGAATTTATATTTTAAAATGCACTTTTATGGATTTTACATTAATTATTGTATTTTTCTGTCTCCTGCCATTTCTGAACAGGCACTAAACAGGGGTATAGCAGCTGTAAAAGAGGACGCAATTGAAATGCTTGCCAGCTATGGGCTGGCCTACTCCCTCATGAAGTTCTTCACTGGGCCAATGAGTGACTTTAAGAATGTGGGCCTGGTATTTGTTCACAGCAGACGGGATAGGATCAAGGCTGTCCTCTGCATGGTCACAGCTGGTACTGTGGCTGCCGTCTTTCACATTCTAATAGGTAATCTTTTGTCTTTAGTGCTGTAGCAAGAATGAGGTGGTTGTTGGTTAATTATCTGGAAGATAATTTTCAGATGTCTGAGGTTGTATGCACTGGTACATCACTGCCCAGCAGATTTCTCACAATCTCCTTTGATCCAAGACTGGAGACGTGTTATACAGTAGATGATGCTCCTATATTTTCTAGAACTTGATTCTGTGAACAAAATTTACCCCAAAAAACCCTCAAAAGTATATTATTATAAAAAATGCAAATCTCAAATATCTAAGGCTTTGGCACTATTGCAGAAGCTGAATACCAAAGATTTATGGTTAAATTCATTCCACTTGTATCTTCCTCAAAAAGTAAAAGGAGAAATTTTCATCAGTCATTTAATTTAAGGATCATTCCGGACTGTGGATTATGATGGCGAATGGAAATGCTTTTTTAATTTGCTCTGAGTTTCAATTTTTGTTGTATTTGCTGCTAACATTGTGCACCCTGCTGAAAGACTGAACATTTTTAATGAGAAAGATATTTATGCTGCTCAATTTGCTGCTATTCATATTACCACAATACAGTGGTAGAACTGGAAAAGTATGGAGGGAAGGTATAACACAATTTGAGGTGTGCACTTTGGAGGGTCATAACAGACACAGATATATTTCCTTAGGATTTTGGAGAAATATCTTATTTAATTATCTATCAGTAAATATCTATCAGTAATATCTTATTTAATTATCTAACAGTAAAGATCTGCATTAGATATTCATTCTCTCCCTTTTCTCTTTGCACCTTCAACATTTTATGCCATGCACAGGGGATAAATCTGAGGTTTAATGCTAAAATGTAAAGCTTGCATTTGCATTTGAGCATGCAAACTCAAAATAACTTTTTCAGATTTACACAGTAACTACATTGTCAGTTAAATTACAATTGTAAGCAATTATTTGTTCTTAGGTTACATAATAGTTCAATTGTTTACAATTTTTTTTGGTCTGCTCCAGAAATTAGTCTACGTGCTATGATGAACTGTCATTGCTGAAGGCAGATTATCCTTTGAAACAGGTGCATGTAACTAGATTATATTGCGCACAACAGCATGTAACCACAGTTTTAGAGTACGACCACAAATTGCATGAATAATCATGCAAGAAAAAGCATCACTGCTATGAATGCCATTAATATTCTGGTCTCACTCCCCCAGACTCCACACAACTGTGGTTGGTTTTGATCCAGCTTCGCTCTTTCTGACCTCTGTCTCCCTTTTTGTAGCAAGTCACTCTTAAAATTGTCGATCCTGAATTTCCTTGGTCTTTCTCAGCTTTTTATTCTACACAACTGATCACATAGCCGTTAAAAACATTCTAGTTATATGTATCCTTTAAACTTACCCAAGCCGTGCTTTGGTACCTTTCTTGGTTCTTTGATTTTTGGAAAATCTCATTCAACTGTTGAAAACATTTTTATCAGGTTTTCTCATATTCCACTGCTTAAATTCAGGTAAAGAAACATGAGAAAATCAACTGTGACCACATAGATAAGTGTTAGCAGCACAATTAACATGAAAGAAAAGTACTATGAATAATTTTTCAGTGCAAAGGTTGTCAAATTATGGTGAACATATTATTTCAGTTATTCAAAGATACTCCCTTCTGGTCGAACACAAAGAATAGATATCACTCCTTGTCTTTGGTCCAGCCATTAATACCCCACTTTTGGTATTCTTAACTACATACAATGAGAGGACAAGAAGTTGGAGTACTATATGGAGGGGGGAAAGGGAGGTAGTTAAATAACAGGAAACCATCTGGATAAATGGGTCATTTATTCAATTAGCAATTAGTAACTATGAGATTGCATTGGTGCTAGAACCTAAACTATTTATTATCTATACCGAGGACTTTGAAGGTATCAGCATACTGTAGCCAAATTTTCTGATGATGCTTGAAAGATAAGAGAGCCTGCAAAGGTTAAGTGAGTGGATGCAAAATTGTCAGATGAAGTGTAATGTAGGAAACTGTGAGGAAAATTATGATTTACATAAACAGGAAACAGGTGTGAAAAACTCAAGAACATGGGCTCAGAGGAAATCTGAGAAATTATTTTTCGGCCACAGTCTAGTTAGAATCTAGAAGTCATTACCAGAAAGTTTGGCGGATGGGAGTACTCTCGCAACAATAAAGGAGCGTCTAGATGGTCACTTGAATTGCCAAGTCTTAGAAGACTACAGATAACATCCTGGTAAATGGGATTGTTGCAGATGGTTGGCATGAACTTGGTGCACCAAAAGGCCTTTTTCTGTGCCGTGCGACTATGAATTTTAAAATCAAGACGTTGCTTAACCAGATAGCAGTGTAGACGAGAATTCAGCCAGCAACTGATAGATAAATGGGGCAGTGCGAGATTGGAAAAGAGCAGCTAAGGTCAGGATAATATCAGGTTTATAGGGTGGAGATGGTGAGGCCTCAGAGAAGTGTATCTGACAATCAAATGTGGAGATCACAAAGGCAAATGTGAGGGTTTCATAGGTGGAAGCTGGAAGCATTAAAATACCTAAATATATGGTCTGGAGCACTAGGCCAGGTCAAATATAATAAAAACTGCAAATTCTCTGATTCCATAACAACCATTTGCCACAGAGGGGTGGAGTTGGGAGTTTGTGGTCAGATCAAGGAATATTGTGTCAATATTCCCAATATCTAATTAAAAGGGTTTCAGCTTATTCTGTGGAGGATATTAGGTAGCAGTAGCAGTATGACAACTTAGAAGTGAGAAAAGGTCAAAATAGATTGATATATTTGAACCGATGTATAGTTAACAACAGAATCAATTTAATTGATGGACTTTGCTGCAGACTATATGCTTAGACGTGTATATTTTTAACAAGGGGATATAGTGATTGACCCCAGAACGGATCCAGGACTAGTTTATTCGTAGAAGGCGGAGGATTGAGGTGGAAGGTAGATATTCCGGCTGGAGGTGTGTGACCATTGGAGTTCAGCAGAGATCTGTGCCGTGACCTCTTCTGTTTGTGATAGAAATGAGTGACCTAGATATAAATGTAGATCGGTTAGAGAGTAAGTTTACTGATGACAACAAAATTGGAGGATTTACAAACAATGAGGAATGCTGTCAGAAGATATAGCAGGATATCGACCAAGGGCAGAGAAACTGCAAATGGAGTTTAATCCGAGCAAGTGTAACGTGATGTACTTTGGGAGTCATAGTCATACAGCGTGGAAACAGGCCCTTTGGCCCAACTTGCCCCATCTGCACTTGGCCCACCAGCCTGCATTTGGCCAAATCCTTTTAAACCTTTCCTATCCAAGCACCTGTCAAAATGTCTTTTAAATGTTGTTATAGTAACTGCCACGATGACCTCCTTTAGACTTTAGAGATACAACGTGGACACAGGCCCTTCGGCCCACCGAGTCCGCGCTGATCAGCAATCACCCCTTACACTATCAATATCCTACACACTAGGGACAATTTACAATTTTACAGAAGCGAATTAACCTACAAACCTAAACTTCTTTGGAGTGCAGGGAGGAAACCGGAGCACCTAGGATAATCCACACGGTCACAGGAAGAACATGCAAACTCTGTACAAACAGCACCTGTGGTCAGGATTGAACCCGGGTCTCTGGTGCTATAAGACAGCAGCTCCAGCGCTATGCCACTATGCTGCCCATGGCCTCCTCTGGCTGTTCATTCCATATACCCACCATCTTCTGTGTGAAAAAGTTTCCCATCGGGTTCCTATTAAATCTTTCCTCTCTCACCTTAAACCTATGACCACTGGTTCTTTATTTCCCTATCCTGGGTAAAAGACTGTGTATTCACCATATCTATTCTTCTCATGATCTTTGCCCTCATCCACCTGCGCACCAAAGAATATAGTACTAACCTGCTGAACCTCTCCCTATTGCTCAGGCCCTCGACTCCTGGCACCACCCCTGTAAATCTTCTCTGCACCCTTGCCAGCTTTACACCATCTTTCCTATAACCGGATGACCAAAACTGAACCCATAACTCTAAATGTGGCCTCACTAATGTCTTGTACAACTGTAACATAACCTCCCAACTTCTATACTCAGTACTCTGACTGATGAAGACCAATGTGCAGAAAGCCTTTTTGACCACCTCATCTACCTGTGATACCACTTTCAAGGAACTAGATCCCTTTGCTCTACAATACTCACCGGGGCCCTGCTATTCACCGTGAAGATCCTGCCCTGGTTAGACTTCCCAAAATGCAACACTTCGCACTTATCTGTATTAATCTCCATCATTCATTCCTCAGCCCACCTGCCTAACCTATCAAGATCCTTTTTTTTTTTTACAATCATCTTCACTATCTACAAAACCAGCCACATTAGTGTCATTGTGGGAGGATGAATGTAAAGAGAGAGTATACAGTTAATGGCAAGACCCTTAACAGCATTGATGTGCAGAGGGATCTTGTAGTCCAGCTCATAACTCGCTAAAGGTGGCAGCACAAGTAGATAGGGAGGTTAAAGAAGGCGCATGGTATGTTTGCCTTCATTGCATGGGGCATTGAATATAAGAGTCATGATGCATCTCTATCAGACTTCAGGTAGGCCTCATTTGGAGTATTACGTGCAGTTCTGGTCGCCCCATTGCAGAAAAGATGTGAAGGCTTTGGAGAGTTTGCAGAGGAGGTTTACCAGAATGCTGCCTGGATTAGAGGATTTCAGCTTGGAGGAGAGGTTGGATAGACTCGCATTATTTTCTCTGAAACTTTGGAGGTTGAGGAGAGACTTGATAGAACTACATAAAATTATGAGATGAACAGATGGGGTAGACAGTCAAAACTTTTTGTTGTTTTATCCAATATCCAACACTAGAAGATATAGTTATAAGGTGAGTGGGGGAACATTTAATGGAGATGTGCGGGGCACATTTATTACATGAGAGTGGTGGGAGCCTGGAGCACACTGCCAGGGGTGCTGGTGGAGGCAGATATGATAGTGGTGTTTTGAAGGCACGTGAAAGGGCAGGGAATAGAGGGATATGGATCATGTGGAGGCAGATGACATCAGTTTAACTTGGCATTATGGTTGGCCAAACATTGTGGGCTGAAGAGTGCGTTCCTATGCTGTACTGTTGTGTGTTCTAACTTGGGAAGTGTGTTGGGTGTAATAAATCTGACCTTTTATTTTGTCTGTTTTTCCAGCACACACAGATCTGGGATATTATATCATCAACAAATTACATCATGTGGATGATTCTGTGGGAAATAAAACAAGAAAGGCTTTCCTCTACCTGGCTGCCTTCCCGATGCTGGATTCATTGGTAAACTAAACATGGTTTTGGTTTTTAAGTGAACGGTAACAGTGTTTCCTTGACTTTGGTTGTCTACAGTGGTGATCTGACCATGTATTTTAATAACTGGAATTGCCCATTCAGGATAGAGATGAGGAGAGATATCTTCACCAAAGCAGCCATGAGGGACCAAATCATACACAGTGTCCTTTATTTTTTACCACAAGATACAAGATCACTAGTAATGACCCACATTTCTTCGACGAACCAAAAGTTTCACAAGTTACATTTTATGTACGATTGGCATGCATTATCAAAACTTTAAAATTCCAACTTTCCCCTCGAGCACCCTGTTCTTATGCAAAATTATTGTTTATCAAGTCACATTTATTGATATAGCACATTTAAAAAACAACTCTCGTTGGCCAAAGTGCTTTACATTTGTTATAAGAATAGTATAAACAAACAAACTACATACATATATACATATAGCCCTCGCTCAGAGGACGTCAAGAAAGGCTTGGGAGTATAGATACGTTTTTAGTCTTGACTTAAAGGAGTCGATGGAGGGGGAAGTTCTGATGGGAAGGGGGATGCTGTTCCACAGTCTAGGAGCGGCAACCGCAAAGGCGCGGTCGCCCCTGAGCTTATGCCTAGACCGCGGGATATTCAGCAACCCCAAGTCGGACGATCTGAGGGACCTGGAGGTGGAGTGGTGGGTAAGCACATTTTATGTGATAAAATGTGCTTACCATTGAATAACAAATCTTAAATTATTCTTGATTTCAACTATTGTTCTATTATGACAACTACATTACTCAGATAAATTATATTGAATACTAGAGTTTATTTCTTTGACTTCAGAGAAAAAGAAAAATGAATACAGTATTTCCATTTCTGCAAACGATAGCTTATGTCAGTTAACGTAAATGCCACTCTTTGTATATAAATTATTTTGTATGGCTACGAACCTGTTGTCTCAGCTCCTTTGTACACGCACATATCACATGATAATGCCTTCTGATTTATTTATTGTGTGCACTCTTTTTATCTTCCATTTCCCTCTTTGACTCGCACTCATCTTTGTTTCTCTATCTTTCTGCAAGACATACATTGGTCCATAGTGGGTCCATTGTTAGTATAGAAACTGAGGCAAACAATTATCAGTTTTAAAATAGTGCTGCTTTAAAGTTGGCAACATGTTGTTGTATGAATTATTAAGCAACTGATGAGGAACCTAATCTCCCTTAAGAACTCCTCAACAAAATCCGTCAGTATGAATTGTGGCGTGCACAGTATGTGCATGGACCTAATTAGCAGCTGCCAACAAAAAGTGTTTCTACTTCTGGAGACTCATTTCTTTTTGTGTTCAAAATTAAATGTTTCAATTTGGCATTTAAATTATGGCACAGTTATCTCTTATATTTTTGCTATTTTTGTAGTAAAAATCAAAGAACATTAAATAGTAAGGGATGGCTCTTTTAATGTGTCAATGGAGTGCAATGAAATCACACTGAAATAGATAAACAGAAATTTGCAATTCATCACTTTGAACCTATTGAGTTATCCAGTTGTATCATGACTGGTCTGTACCTCAGCTCCCATTGCCATAGATCCATAGCACAAAATAACTGGGACCTATTAACAAGAGAGTACCTTTCAATGGCAGTTTTGACAATTTCATCTAACTTCATTATAAAAGCTGGTTTAAGAAAGACCCCAGTTTTTCTTTTACTTTTTGAAAGCTTAACTGCTGATATCACCCCAAACTCCTATTATTAGGTAATCTCCACACCTGAATTTACGAGAATAATACCTGGATTAGGGGGTCAGCCATAGGGAAAGGACAGACTTGAAGACAGACAGAACCTCTCTGGAATGCCGGAGGTTAAAGAGAGATTCTATACAAGTATATAAAATTATGAGGCATAGATTGGGTAGACATTCAGAACATTTTTCCCAGGATGGAAAAATCAAATATTAAACGGCATAAATTTAAGGTGAAAGGGTCAAAGTTTAAAGGAAATGTGTGGGACAAATGTTCTATACAGTGGAGGCAGATACGATTGTGGCATTTACAAGGCTTTTGGATAGGCATATGGATGGGCAGGGAATTAAGGGATATGGATTATGTACTGGCAGGTAAGAGTTGGCCTTGGCATTATGCTTGGCACAGACATTTTACACAAGGGTCTGTTCTTGTGTTGTACTGTCCAATGTTCGATCAATTCCCCACCACCGGTTTTGCGTTTAGTGACTTTTATTCAGGAAACTTTATAATAAAGTCAATCTGTTGACATCAGATAACAAAGTGCTCGAACTACTTCATGAGACAGTGATGTAAATTTGCCCATTTAAAATATATTTTTGTAGTGGCTTATTAATTTAATTTACTGATAACACGTAACAAAGAATACCATGGCAACACTTACTGAAATGAAAGTAATTTGAAAAAAACGTGTGTCTGAAAAAGATAGGTTGCAAGTAATAAAAATATATATGATGCATATAGTTACAAGTGCTAAAGTTACCAGCAGAGTTGGTGTAATGTATGCTGTTTAACTGGTCAAGATGACTCGGTTTCAGAGCTAGTGCCGCATGACTGCAGTACAAAGTTCTCTGATGGGCAGGATCTTATTGTAGGACTTTTGTAATTTAATTAACTATTTTTTCCCTAATTTCTTAGAGTTTGAAACTCTGCCTGGGTCTAAACATATATACCTCAATATCTCATTGAGGTATATATGGCGCCACACTGAGATATTGGATGTGATAGTTAATATTCCAATCCCAAGATACTGGTGGAATAATTTTGTCTTTGGAAATAAAAACTTGGGTTTATGCACGATTAGCAATTTACATCAAACATCCTGAGGCTGACCTCATTAAGTCCTATTATCAAGGGTGAAAAACCTCTTGCTTTTGGTGGAATACCAAGCATCCATTTGTTAAAATTCTGAAATTTCACGTGATCTTCCGAGTTTGCACTTTACGGTGTAGCAAAGCCGAGGGGTAGCCTCCAGTATCACGACTGGAGCCCTGAGATGGACTGCCATTATCCCAGCTGGAGACCAGGTTCAGGCCTTGACTCTCCCAGCTTACTAACACCTCTGAGATTTCATCAGTCTTAAGTACTGTAAGAGTTATTGTCCATGATCTCAAGAACCTAGTGTAGACCAGGAACTAACAGGATTGGCCAAAGATGTAATAGAAACCTGTATTAAAAAAATCACCTGTGTCATAGTTATGTAACAGTGTTGGAAATGAGTAATAGGTGTACTTTGCACTTGCTTTATTATTTACTGAGAAGTTCTGTGCAAGCTTACAAAATGATTAAAAAGAGGAGTTGGCATTTTGAATTCCAATAGTAATCTAAAATGGATATGGATGAAACGGGTGTGGTATTCTTAAATTCAGATGACCTGTTCCTGTAGAAATCAATTCTTCATCAATTTTGCAATCTGGGAAAATATCTTATTCAGATGAAGATCTAATCAGTTCTTAAAAAAAAAAGAAACAAGAAAACTGGTGCCACTGATGGATAGATGCCTGATTTGTTTCTCTCAACTCCAGCTAATTGATAGTTTTTGTGTCCCTTTTGCTTTATTTGAGTGCCAAATCTCTAATTCCTTCCAAAATAGATATAGGGCTTTGTTAATTAAGTGCAAAGGTACCCAAAAGTACATAACTTTCATAATAACCAAATATCAACAACATTTGTGGGTAATGATAATTTTTATGTTTTTTGTAACATTTGACTAGTCTCACCAATAAACTTTCTTCCAGATTAATTTCTATTGTAAATTTGTCTAATTATGTGCTACCATTGGCACATATAGACAATTTAAATGACTTCCGTCTTATGGAAGTCTCAAATAGTGTTACCTGTATTACTAAAAGTCTGATCTTGACCACTTCCTGTTGTTCTGTATATTGATTTTAGAAAAAACGCTGCCACTTACGGCTGTGATTTTTGGCCATCTTACTCAGAGTCCCCCCTCCGCTGCGCAGGACAAGAGGATTTTCCCATCGATGAAAAATAAAAGAGTTATTAGTGTTTAAAAAATGTTGAGATTCTCTCTCCTGAAGGCCACGCCCCTTCTGGAGGGACTATAATACCCAGAAGTGTTGAGTGCCTCAGTCAGTCTCTGCAAGATGGGGGAGCGAGAAGGTCACGTCTCTCAGTCTGAGCTGTGAATAACACTGAACACATGTTTACTAAACTGTGAGTGGTTTTACTGACCTGTCAGTGCTCTTAATGTGGTTTGAAAATATAGTTTGGAAATGCTAAAGCTGTGTTGCCTTTGGTTTGGAAATGCTAAAGCTGTGTTGCCTTTGGTTTGGAAATGCTAAAGCTGTATTGCCTTTGGTTTGTAAATGCTAAAGCTGTGTTGCCTTTGGTTTGGAAATGCTAAAGCTGTGTTGCCTTTGGTTTGGAAATGCTAAAGCTGTTTTGCCTTTGGTTTGGAAATGCTAAATGCCTAATTAAAGTTGCCTTGCCTAATTAAAGTTGCCTTGCCTTCGATATAATTAAAAGTCTAATCTTGACCACTTCCTGTTTGTGCTTTATATTGATTTTAGAAAAAACCCTACCACGTACGGCTGTGATTTTTGGCCATCTTACTCAGAGACCCCCTCCGCTCATCAGGTGCCGAGGATTGTTCCTATCGATGAAAAATAAAAGTTATTAGTCTTTAAAAAATGTTGAGATTCTCTCTCCTGTCAATCACGCCATGAAGGCCACACCCCTTCTGGTGGGAGGGGGGATGGACTATAAAATTCAGAAGTGTGGGCATGGCTCAGTCTCTGCAAGATGGAGGAGGGAGAGGTCACGACTCGCTGAATTTAGTGGCCTTGCACCCTGCTTGAAATGGTATGAAACTGCACTTGAATTTGGTGGCCTTGCACCCTGCTTGAAATGGAATTTCGAGGAATAGCCGTGATCAACTGCCAGCCCACCAGCCGTGATTGAGTGAGCTGCCAGCACAACGGGCTTGAGTGACAGAGCCGCCAGCCCTAGAATCCATTCGGCCCTCATTGTCCTTACTAGCCCTCTGGAAACCAGTCCTTTCAGCCCACAACACCCATACTAGCGCTCTAGAAAGCCCCCCCCCCCCACTGGCCACCAATATTGGAATTGGTGGAGAGGTGGAATACTGCGTTGGGGGACCAGCCCTCCTGTGTGATGCTGGGACCCAACGGGTCCCACTTAGTCTAGTATGGAATAGATCTCTAGCTTTAGACATGGTTTTTGATGTTCCCTGTACTTTGTTAAAGTCACAGCTCGTAATAATCCCTGATTTTTTTTCTATATTCCTTCTGTACATCTTTCTATGGTATGAATACTACATTAATTCTCTTTTTGTGTGTGCTGCTTAAATTTCAGAGAACACTAATTAAAATGAGTAGTTGTCATTATCCAGACTTATAATGGAGAATTTTGTCGTTTAATGTTACATACAGAATATGGTTATTGGTAATTGTTCATTATTATCATTTATGCTGATATAGAGTGAAAAACGTATCTCTATCCAGGCAGATTATCCCACACACCTGTGCTAGCACACCATGCACGAGGACAACAGGTAGTGCAAATGAGAAAATAAACAGAGTACGGAATATAGTGTTACAACTAGAGAGAAAGTGCAGGTGGGGACAAAAGTGCAAGGGCTGCCACAAGGTAGATTGGAAATACACCCTTGGCCGATGAGAGATCCTTTAAAGTATCTGATAACAGCAGGGAAGAAGCTCTTCTTGAACCTGGTGTGCATTGAGGGAGAATTAGGAATGGTTTGTTTCTAAGATGAGACTGAGAGTAACCTGGGGTGTAAGAATACCACAGGGTTGATTCAGACCAGCTGAAACCAGACCTAAGAAATGGAAGTAACTCTCATGTTGGGGCAGTGGCACAGAGTTAAACCAATAGAATAGTGATAGGAAACCAATAGAAAGAAAGGAGAGGTAATATTTGGGGAGTGGGGAAAGTACAAGTGTAAGTCTTTATTTTGTCTGAGAATGTCTCATTTTCACACTCGGGGGTGAGGGGCGTGGGGGGGGGGGGTGGTGAGGCTGATTTGCATCATGGACTGGGCGGCATCCATAGCTCTTTGCAACTTGCAGTCTTGGGAAGAGCAGTTGCCAAACCAAACTGTCATGCAGATGGGATGCAGTCTATGGTGCATCTATAGAAATTGGCCAGTCATTGGAGACTTGCTGAATTTCCTTAGTATTATGAGGAAATAGAGGTGTTGGCATGCTTTCTTGGCCGTGCCATTGATGTGGTTGAATCAGGTCTATTCTTGGTGATATTTAAACCTAAGTACTTGAAGTTGTTAACCATCTTCACTTCAGCACCATTGACACAGACTAGGGCATGTACTCCACCCAGCATTCTGAAGTCGATGACCAGCTGTGTTGTTTTGGAGGCATTGCGGGAGAGGTTGTTATCTTTACATAAGCCTACTCAGCCCCCTTTCTCCTTGCTGCGCTCCGTCTCATCATTGTTCGAGATCTGGCCAATACAGTGGTGTCATCTGCAAACTTGTAAATGTAGTCAGAGCAGAATTTGGCCTCATACATGTAAGTGCAAAGTGATTACGATTGCTTGACAAGAGCAAGGAAATAATTGTAATTGTAATTTGTCATTTAAATGCCATTTAACAAATTTGAGGAAGATTCTTGGGCTACATAAGAGGTTTACATATCCTCCTTGAAATGGCTGCACTTTTTCTGACCTCTCATTTCATAAGATATAGGAGCAGAATTGGGCGATTCGGCCCATCAAGTCCACTCCACCATTCAATCATGGTAGCATGCTCCACAGTCTTGCCAGCTAGGCACAGATAAATAAAAACATGTCAGCAGATGGCAACTCTGGCCTCCGGATGGTGATTTACTTAAAAGATGCTAATCCTTTGGCACAGATGCAATAAATGAGGCAGTGACAGCCCACCTTGAGATCATGTGCCTTTTGAGATTCCCTGGCCAGTATACATCAGGATGCTTAAGCAGCTATCTCTTGAGTATCTGCATCAAGTTTCATGCCAAGGAAATCATGCTTGACTAATCTTCTGGAATTTTTTGAGGATGTGACAAGTAAAATGGATGAAGGGGTGCTAGTGGATGTAGTGTATCTAGACTTTCAGAAAGCCTTTGAAAGGTCTCGCACGGGAGACTGGTGACTAAAATTAGAGCACATGGTATTGGGGGTAGGGTGTTGACATGGATAGAAAATTGGTTGGCGCAGAAGAAATGAGTGAACGGGTCCTTTTCAGAATGGCAGGCAGTGGCGAGTGGAGTGCCACAAGGCTCGGTGTTGGGGCCGCAATTGTTTACCATATATATTAATGATTTGGAAGAGGGAATTAGGAGCAACACTAGCAAGTTTGCGGATGACACAAAGCTGGGTGGCAGTGTGAACTGTGAAGAGGATGTTAGGAGGTTGCAGGGTGACCTGGACAGGTTGAGTGAGTGGGCAGATGCGTGGCAGATGCAGTATAATATAGATAAATGTGAGGTTATCCAAAAACAAGGGGGCAGATTATTATCTCAATGGGGGAGGTGCAGCGAGAACTGGGCGTCCTTGTACACCGGTCACTTACGTGTACAGCAGGCAGTGAAGAAAGCAAATGGAATGTTGGCCTTCATAACAAGAGGATTTCAGTATATGAGTAAAGAGGTTCTTCTGCAGTTGTATAGGGCTCTGGTGAGACCACATCTGGAGTATTGTGTACAGTTTTGGTCTCCTAATTTGAGGAAGGACATCCTTGTGATTGAGGCAGTGCAGCGTAGGTTCACGAGATTGATCCCTGGGATGGCGGGACTGTCATATGAGGAAAGATTGAAAAGACTAGGCTTGTATTCACTGGAGTTTAGAAGGATGAGGGGGAATCTTATAGAAACATATAAAATTATAAAAGGACTGGACAAGCTATATGCAGAAAAAATGTTCCCAATGTTAGGCGAGTCCAGAACCAGAGGCCACAGTCTTAGAATAAAGGGGAGGTCATTTAAGACTGAGGTGAGAAAAAATGTTTTCACGCAGAGAGTTGTGAATTTATGTAATTCCCTGCCTCAGAGGGCAGTGGCCGCCAAGTCACTGGATGGATTTAAGAGAGAGTTAGATAGAACTCTAGGGGCTTGTGGAGTCAAGGGATATGGGGAGAAGGCAGGCACGGGTTATTGATAGGGTACGATCAGCCATGATCACAATGAATGGCGGTGCTGGCTCGAAGGGCCGAATGGCCTCCTCCTGCACCTATTTTCTATGTTTCTATGTAAGTTTAGTAGATGTGACTGCCACTTGATTGCTTATGGCATGAACAATGTTCAGACTCGTGAATGCAGACATTTTAGAGAAATAAACAATAGACAATAGGTGCAGGAGTAGGCCATTTGGCCCTTCGAGCCAGCACCGCCATTCAATGTGATCATGGCTGATCATCCCCAATCAGTACCCCGTCCTTGCCTTTTCCCCATATCCCCTGACTCTGCTACCTTTAAAAGCCCTATCTAGCTCTCTCTTGAAAGCATCCAGAGGACCGGCCTCCACCGCCCTCTGAGGCAGAGAATTCCACATACTCACAACTCTCTGTGTGAAAAAGTGTTTCCTCGTCTCCGTTCTAAATGGCTTATCCCTTATTCTTAAACTGTGGCCCCTGGTTCTGGACTCCCCCAACATCGGGAACATGTTTCTAGCATGTCCAAACCCTTAACAATCTTATATGTTTCAATGAGATACCCTCTCATCCTTCTAAACTCCAGAGTGTGCAAGCCCAGCCGCTCCATTCTCTCAGCATATGACAGTCCCGCCATCCCGGGAATTAACCTTGTAAACCTACGATGCACTCCCTCACTAACAAGAATGTCCTTCCTCAAATAAGGGGACCAAAATTGCGCACAATACTCCAGGTGTGGTCTCATTAGGGCCCTGTACAACTGCAGAAGGACCTCTTTGCTCCTATACTCGACTCCTCTTGTTAAGGCCAACATGCCATTCGCTTTCTTCACTGCCTGCTGTACCTGCATGCTTACTTTCATAGACTGATGAACAATGTGAAGATTAGGTTACAAAATAAGCAAGACACATTTCTGTCTGCAGTTGATATTCAATATTAGCAGTCCCTCCATGAAAGAGAAGGACTACAGCGATGTATCACAATTTCTCACAGTGTTGAAAGAAACGGATACTCGGCACTGGTCAGTGTGAATGTTGGTGTTGGCACAAAAAAGTGGAAGTCCAGGCGAGTTGAAACCAAAATGAGGGTTTGATCTGTTGTCAAGGTTTTCGGAGGCTAGGGTTAAAATTCTTTAAAGTAGGACAGCTGTCTCCGGTCGCTCCCAGTGCCAGTAAATGTAGCCCCAGGTTGATTAATACACAGCAAGAGAGTCAAGTCAAGTCACATTTATTTATATAGCACATTTAAAAAACAACTCTCGTTGGCCAAAGTGCTTTACATTTGTTATAAGAATAGTATAAACAAACAAACTACATACATATATACATATAGCCCTCGCTCAGAGGACGTCAAGAAAGGCTAGGGAGTATAGATACGTTTTTAGTCTTGACTTAAAGGAGTCGATGGAGGGGGCAGTTCTGATGGGAAGGGGGATGCTGTTCCACAGTCTAGGAGCTGCAACCGCAAAGGCGCGGTCGCCCCTGAGCTTATGCCTAGACCGCGGGATATTCAGCAACCACAAATCAGCTGATCTGAGGGACCTGGAGGTGGAGTGGTGGGTGAGAAGACTTTTAATGTAGGTGGGGGCAAGCACATTGAGGGCTTTATAGACATAGAGGAGGATCTTGAAATGTATACGGAACCGCACAGGGAGCCAGTGGAGAGAGGCCAGGATCGGGATGATGTGGTCCCTTTTTCGGGTGCCCATCAGGAGTCTCACTGCGGAGTTTTGGACCAGTTGCAGGCGGGACAGGGAAGATTGGCTGATGCCAGTGTAAGGGAGTTGCAGTAATCTAAGCGGGAGGAGATAAATGTGTGGATGATCTTTTCGAGGTCATCAAAGTGGAGGAATTGTTTTATTTTAGCTATCGTCCGAAGCTGAAAGAAGCTAGCTTTTACCACGGCATTGACTTGTTTGTCAAATTTCAGTGCTGAGTCAAATATCACGCCAAGGTTTTTGACGTGAGGTTTGAGTAGTGGGGTAAGGCTTCCAAGGCTGCCTGCTATCATTTTGATTGAGTCCGAGGGGCCGAGAGAGAGGACAATATTTTTATTTTTAAGCATAACAAAAATTCTTTGGCAACAGAGACCTGCTGAAAGTAGATAGCCTGAACTTCAGAGGAACTGGGACCAATGTTCTCATGAAGATTCACCGAACATAAGATAAATTGATAGGTGCCTGGGAACTAAGTGAACAGCATCATGAGGGAATTTAATTCTATATATTTTTTATTTCTGTTTAGGCATGGACCCATGCTGGCATTCTGTTGAAACACAAATACAGTCTACTTGTGGGCTGCGCCTCTGTCTCTGATGTTATTGCTCAGGTAAGTTAATTTGTTTAATATGTGGAGCAGAAGAGGCCAGTAAGATTTCAGACAATAGATAATAGGTGCAGGACTAGGCCGTTCGGCAGTTCGAGCTAGCACCGCCTTTCAATGTGATCATGGCTGATCATCCACAATAAATACCCCATTCGTGCCTTCTCCCCATATCCCTTGACTCCGGTATCTTTCAGAGCTCTGTCTAAAGGGCCTGTCCCACTGTACGAGGTAATTCAAGAGTTTTCCCGAGTTTTCCCTGATTTGAACTTACCGCGTTTCCCGAGTACCTGCCATTAGCGTTACGAGCCGCTAAGAGACGTCCCGAGCTCCGACGTACCCACTACGTACATTCTACGTACTTAACACGAGTTTGATTTTTTTTAAAACTCGGGAGAGCTCTTGAATTACCTCGTACGTGGGACAGACCCTTAACTCTCTCTTGAAAGCATCCAGAGAACCGGCCTCCACCGCCCTCTGAGGCAGAGAATTCCACAGACTCACAACTCTCTGTGTGAAAAAGTATTTCCTCATCTCCGTTCTAAATGGCTTAGAATCACCCCATTTGTATCTTAATATCCTGCTAAATATTTTTCCTGCTTAATATTGTCTGAAAGATTGCTCAGTGCAATCAGTTATGGTATTGGAATGTATTATGTGAGTTGAGAAAATATTACACAGCAGAAACATGAAATAGAATATGCTGATGGTAGATGCCAAAAAACATCAGTATGTGGGTAAATTTAAGGTATATCGGCATGTTTGTTTTTAAGAAGATCAATAGTGTGAATAGCCATTCCCGGGCAACAAATGGGTTTCCTTTTTACAGGTGTCCATAAATTAATTTTGCCCCAAGTTGGAAAGTGCACAAAAATCACAGTATTGTGACCGTACCTCCACAGTTTGAGTGCATTGGTATCTAAATCACATTCTTTTGATAAAAAAGAACAATTGCTAAAAGTGGAGAAACGAAGTCTGCTGCTATTCGGAATGCTTAAGTGTTGGACTTTTGAATGTAATAATGTTGTGGGAACTCATTTGTACATAGGGTGCCCATAGGTCTGGCACTTGTAAGCCAGGGAACTACCGGTACATGAAATCCATTCTGTAGATTATTGTGTTACTCTCTGAATGTATGTATAGTTGTGATCAAATAATAACATTAACGTTGCATGATAAATACTTAATATAAGCTTCTGATCCTGCTCATTACACAAATTTAAAATTTTACCAACATTGTTAATAAAAATTGTATTATAGAGAACCTAACAGAAAAAAAATAGATCTTGGAATTGTTACGGAAAAGCGTTTCGTAGTAGGACATTGAACTATTTCTTGACTCAATATTTGGATGAAAGTTGCCAGCACTACATATAAATATATAAAAGGACCTGAATCTGATTATTTATTAGCAGTTAGGATGAAGGTCAATCTAATCTGTCTCTTAACAAAACAAATTTTACTAACTTTCTATTATAAAATGTACCTTTGAAAGAGTCCAATGTTGTGATCTCCGTCATCCTTGCTGATGGCTGGCTCAAGCGATGATTATCTTTGCTGCAACAAAGTACTTCATGAGTGGCACTAAACTTGCAGATAACCAGCCTGTGCACACTCATCCCACTGACTTAGTATATCTGTCAATACACATCGAGTTGAAAGTATCTTTCAAATGATTATTTTTTTATTTTTTTATTTATTTAAAAAAATATATTAGAAGCAAATGTACAAAAATAGAACCAACGGCATATAAAATTATACAGTTATTGTACAGCTTCAATTTTAACTTTTTAGCTTAAATTAGAAGAAAAGAAAGGAGAAAAAGCAAGAAAGAGAAAAAGTGAGATGTGCAAAGATAGAACCCCTAGACTACCAAAGTAGTGTAGCCAAAGAGTGAATAAAAGAAAGAAAGAAGAGAGGAATAGAAAAAGAATAAAAGGACAAAATGAAAAAGAGAGAAAGTGGTGATATACCTGCCTCACATCCCTCCCCACCCACCTCACCCAACCAATTAGATTTAAATCCAAAGTTGTGTTGTGCCATGCTATCCTTGTAATAAATCAATGAATGGTGTCCATGTCTTGGAAAAATGATCTGTTTTTTCTGCCAAGACAAGTCTAATATTTTCAAGATGTAGCGTCTCGGACATGTTTATAATCCACATCTTAAGAGTAGGGACTGATGTATGTTTCCAAAATTTAAGTATTAGTTTTTTCGCCGTTATCAGGCCATAATTAAGGAAACGTCTTTGAAATAATGATAGCTCAGAGCAGGCTTCTGAAGTACCTAGAGTGATCAGTTCCATGTCGGGATCCAATTTTATTTTTAATGTTTTTGAAAAAAAATTCAAAAATTCCTCTCCAGAAATTATGTAACTTTATACAAGAGGCAAAGGAATGGGTTATAGTTGCTTCCTGAAGAAGACATTTGTCGCAAATAGGAGATACATTTGGAAAGATCTTATTCAGTTTAGACTTTGAATAATAGAGTCTGTGCAATATTTTAAATTGAATTAGCGAATGCCTAACGTTAAGCGAACAGTTGTGTATATATATAGAAGGTTTTCCTCCCATCTGTTTAAAAAAAATGTTAGGCCAAGCTCATCTTCCCAAGCTCTTCTAATTACTTCTGACAATGGGGTTTCTATATTTAAAAGGGTGTTATACAGATATGATATTAACTTGTTTGAATCCGAGTTTCTATTCATACATTCGTCTGGTGTGTCTGGCAACATAGATTGATAGTCTTGGATATATGATTTCAGATAGTCTCGTATTTGAAGGTATCTAAACTATTGACTACCTTTCATATGATATTTCAACTGTAGTTCTTGAAATGAGAGAAGAATTCCCATCTCATAAAGATCTCCGAGTTTTTAAATTCCTAATCTTTCCCAATGCGTGAACGTTTTGTCTAAAATAAACGGCTTGAACGAAGGGTTGTTGGCAATTGGTGAGAGAAGAGAAACATTTCTCAGTTTAAGGGTTGACCACTTGTTTCCAGATTCGTAGGGTACTGTGGATAATCAGATTTTTCTCATATAGTGTTTTCTTCAAATTTATTGGAGAGAGAAGAATCGCACCTATATTAAAAGGCGAGCAATCCTCTCTCTCCATTATTAAACATTTTACCTGTTGGCATGTTTTGTCCATCCAATAGATTACGTTTTTAATATTCGTTGCCCAATAATAGTATAAAAAATTGGGGATTCTAATTATCACAGAAACATTCAGCTTTGCTTGTCCCTTTATAATAATGAAAGTCAATTTTGTTCTCTCTCTTTTCCATAGGCCACGACACTGTATGTGTGTCGACCAAACTTGTATTACATTAATATAAGTTGTGCCTGAATTGAATTGGAAAAACTACAATGGTTTTGACCAACATATTGCTGCCTTGTATATTTGAACAAAGTAAATGATGAGACAATTAATAATGCTGGTCTTTTCATTTATCCATGATTAACTTTCAGCCCATCTATGCAGCATTTGATATTGGTTTGTTTATTGTCTCCTGTAACGAGATACAGTAGAGAAACATTTGTGTGTGCCATGCAGGTGAATCATCCATATGTGATTACAATCAAACCATGCCAGTTTGTAGTATTAAATGTTATCACTGACCAAATGTATATGCTATCAAGTTTCCTGGTGGAATATTGGTCGTTTAGTTAGGATTTCATACCTCTTCTCAATTTCATATTTTTCTAATTTAATCACCCTTTGTTGTGACTACAAGTCTAGATATTTTAGTACATTAGCTTATTGGCCCAGTGATCAAAATCTGAAAATCGATTTACTGCAGGCAAATTATAAACTCGGGTTTAACTAATCTAATTTACCGCCTTTATTTTTCAGATTGTATTTGTATCCATTTTGCTTCACAGTCACTTGGAATGTACAGAGCCCCTCCTGATTCCGATTCTGGCCTTGTACATGGGAGTCATGGTCCGGTTTACCATGGTGGGCCTTGGATACTACAAGAATGTGCATGATATCATTCCTGAGAGAAGTGGACCTGAAATGGGGGTAAATATTATGTTCAAAGAGATAGCAGAAGGGAAGATTTAGAACAGATTAAGATTAAAGGTGTCATGGAATAACTTGTTTTATAATATGTGGTAGAACTTTTCCGTTTTGCTCTTAACGTATGTCTACATTGCTTACTGCCAATGTTTGTGTATAACAGGCATCTGGGAGTTACACACGGCTCATATACTGCGGCTTAGCATCAAGCCAACATACACTATTTGATCTAAACAGCATGGTTTAAGTCAGCAGGTCTAGCTGAAACACTTAGCCAAATCTAACTTGGATAAGTAGTTTGTTAGTTGCTAGATGCATTCAGAGTGCTTGAAAATTTGCTCTCACGTTGTATTCACTTGCAAAAAGCATAAAAATATCGATTCATAACAGTTGTTGAAGGCTCTTAGCCATTTTAAGGTAAGGGCAAAAACTCAATCTGTTAAAAAAAAATCTTGGATCATAAAGCAATCCCTTTTATTCATACAACATTCTAAAAGTCATGCTAAGGCATGTTCTGCTTAAGGCGCATATCCATTTTAAGACCAATGATTGAGGGCAAAAGCTCAATCATTTTTTTTTAAATTGGTTCATAAAGCAACTATTTGTACTTGTGTAACATCTTAAAAGTCCTAGAGGGATCCACAAGGATAAATATTGGACAGTAAGATTTAGAAAGTAATACCAGAGTTAGTAGAGAAGTGACCAAAAAAACTATTAAAACAGTTGTCTTTTTATTGGTGATCATCAGGCAAAGAGCAGAAAGTTGGGATTTAGGGACAGAATTTCTGGACAAGAAAGTTTAGCTGTCAAAAGGGATACTTCTAGAAGATGGCACCTGCCTGTGGCAACATTTTGCCGGCAACTCAACATGAGAAGATTATTTATAGCTTCAATCAACTCACCTTGATCAGAGAAACGGCAGAAATCGGCGCCGTAACGGACAAGCAGCTAGTGCACTTGAAGGCACTAGTGATATCGCGATCTCCCGCAGCTGCAGGAGCCCCCGACTGCAAGCGTTCCCTCGATCGCTGGAGAGCACCCGACCCGACTGGGGATCACAGGTACTGTACCTGGAAACACCGGGAAGATCTCCGGAGCCGACGGGCAGGATCTCCCAGGAGCAACGGAGCTGGAGCTGCCGTCTGTGAGGGAATCCCCGATTGCAACGGAGCTGGAGCTGCCATCTGCAAGGGAATTCCCGTTCCAGTGCAGGTTCGCAGAAACAGCAGGTACAGTAAGTACAGCACCTGGAAACAAAGGGGAGGCCTCCATTGTGTCCAGAAACGTGGCCGACGGGTAGGACTTCAGGTCAG